>JAKCPI010030002.1:0-10227 GCA_023213315.1 Euborellia annulipes | reverse complement strand
CTTATTGTATATAGAACTAATCTCAATTCGGATTTGAATTTTTATTTTCCCTTACCTATATGTATAAATTAATATACATATATTTATAGAAAAGTATTGGATTCATGCCGTAAATTCGATGTCGAGACTATTTATTTATAAATACGTTCTGCGAGGTCCCTGAATAAAAAAAGTGGTTTTCGCGACATGCTCTGTCTGTCTGTCTGGGTTCAATTTAAAGCATGAAGGAATTGAGCTTGGAGGTTGAAATTTTATATTTAAGTTAGTCAGCCCCCTAGGGCGTGAAAATAAGATTTGAGAAAATATTTTTCCTCAGGAATGAAAGTTAGAAAAACGTCAGAATTTTTCCTTTAAAAATATATTTTAACAGCTTTTCGGCTTACATCAAAGCCATCCCTGGAGCTGTTAGGTGATCATCCGAGGTTAGTTTCTTTGAACACGGCCCAAACGTAAAAGTGTTGCAATTTTTGTCCAGCATTTTATTATTTATTATTATTTCGAACCAACTTCTGATTCAAAATGGTTAAATTTCATGTAAAAATAAAAAAGTTTTTTTTTTCTAATGGATGTGAAATTCGCTTCATTTAATGATAAAAAAAATCTAAAATTTGAGGTTGACTTTTTACATTTCTCTTTACCTATGTATATAGCAATATATATATGGAGAGAAAGTATTGGATTCATGTCAAAAATTCGATGTCAGATTTTGATGGATCTTCACGTTTTGAGGTCCCCTGAATCCATAAAAGTGGTTTTCGCGACATGGTCTGTCTGAATGTGGTGTGGGGGTGGTGTTCAATTTTAAGCATGAAGGAATTGAGCTATGAGGCTGAAATTTTTATATTTAAGTTAAACACCCCCCGGGACCTGAAAAATAAGCTTTTAATCAAAATCGAAGCCAAAGAGTACTAGTACTTTTACTGATGTACTTTTTTTCAGTTTTTTTCGATTTTCTCAAAATTCGCTTCTAACGATTTTTTGATTAAAATTCAAAAATCAATTATTTTTTAGATGCTCTTTTCAAATGTATATTCTCGTTTTGCCCTCAAAATTGTTTGAAGCACACTTTACTCTTGTACTTCATAGGAAAGATAGGAGAAATGGTTGCCATGGCAACAAAATATAAATATTTTCTCATACTTATAAATCTTACATCTGAATTCAAATGTTCCGTACTGTCGGGAACTAAATACAATGTCGACACAAAAAATCTGGTGTGACAAGCACAGAACACAACTTTCGATTACCGAAAGGTAAGAAAAGTTGTGTGCCTGCGCCAGTCACACCAGATTTTTTCTAAATTAAATTTACGTAAATATTCTGAGATTTTTAAATGGAAAAAATTAAACCCTCTAATTTTATTCTTTTAATATTAAATAACTTGATTTTAACAGGAACTTAATGAAAGTGACTGTCGCTTCGTGATTGCATAGACAAAATCTCTTGAAATTCAAGGTCCCCCACTTCTACTTTATTTGCCATTTTATAATATTCGTTAAATCGCATTAAGTATTAGTTTTACCCCTGCTCTAAACAAAAAGCCTAGAAAAAAATTATTTATTTATTTATTCAAAAAATAAAAATAAAATCAAGTTGACGGGAAATAATTCTGAACTGGTTTAGTGATTAGAGAGCAAAGATGCAGGTAAAATGGAAATGGATTCATCTAAACAGGTGGACCAACATTCCATATATCTTTCTTTCAATCTTAATCAGGAAAAGACTATGCGGAAAATTCTATAGAGTTATTGCACCCGGACATACAGATGCTCACACTTGATAGGCGATCATTTTTTTTAGATTGATTAATTCTTTCAATTTCTATTAATCTATTTTAAACAATTTTATTTAATTTGTTTTGTCAGTCGACTTGTCTAATAACACTTCCTGATGAGGCAAGGGCGGATCCAGAGGTGTTTCTCGGGGGGTAATCTGATGTGACTGGTCGCACAGCACACAATTTTTTCTTAATTTCGGTAATTTAAAGGCGCATTTTGTACTTGTTTGCCAGAATATAAATACAAATCAAATTTTTAAGTATTAATTTTGAAAATTTTACATTAAAAATAAATTTTTTTTCGAAAAAAGTATTTTTTTTAATCTCGGGGGGGGGGGGTAATTACCCTCTCTTACCCCCTCCCCCTGTATCTGCCCTTGTGATGAGGTAGAGATTTGAAATTTTGTTTCATTTACCATGGCATCTCTATATTCGAATTGATAAAGGCAGTTGGATAATGAACCCCTAACGACGGGAGGGTTAAAGCTGCACCCTTTCGCTCACCAGGTTGGGTGTCCTGTGACGTCCGAGGGGATGGAGAGGGACGAGCGCTAAATACCCCAATGGATAGAGGATTATTTTAGAATTAAAAAATCAAAATATCTCTGAAAAAATATCTTCTCATCATCCTGAACATTTGAAATTCCTACCGGGATCTCCATTTATTTTCCCGAGGTGCTTTTGTGCACGAAGGCACTTACCTCATTCCCAACCGGCCTCTGGCCGTAGCCATCTATCGGCACCCCGTGAAGTTACTTCATTTCCTACCACTTCCCATGGGCGTACCCAGGATCAAATCTAGGGGGAGGGCATGGTCAGATCATGGTCGTCCAGGGGGGGGGAGATCATGGTCGTCCAGATTGTGACATAGCTATTTTTTATATAGAGGGGTTAAACCTTCGAATTAAAGGCCTAAAAACCCTAGAGTCTTAACAAAAAAAATCATTCCCAGTCGATATCCACCAATTTTGTTTCGTTTCATCACTTTAAAAACATTAATTTTTTTTTGCTTCTAGGGGGGGCAGCCGCCCCCCCTGCCCCCCGCTGGGTACGCCCATGCCACTTCCTACATTCATTTCAAACTAATGAACTAATCCTTATTTCTAGTTACGCCCGGTTCCTTTTATTCAGCCTCCTCTATGCTAGGAAGGATGTTCTATTTTGTGATAGGAGTTCCTCAGATAAAATTGAAAATTAACACCACAAATTAGCCCACGGGGCTTGGAGTAGTTGGTAGCGTGTCTACCTTCTATACGGAACGTCGCGGGTTCGGACCCCAGGCAGTGCGATAATTTTATTTAAGGCATTTGGATACCAAATGGCTTAAATAAGAATGCCTGGACCCCAAATATGTACATAATCAATAACGGGTATCGTTTAAAGTCTTAATGGCCTAAGTTGCCGAAAAGACTGTGTGAATGTGAGTGTGAATAAGAACACCACAAATTAGCTCTCATTCAATCAATGAGCGCCAACGCTTTTATTTTTTTACAACAAATCTGGAGCTGCCTGTGTTCAAGGGCGAATACAATGAGATTTGAAAAAAATGAATTTTTAATGTAAAATTTTAAAAATTAATACTTAAAAATTTGATTTGTATTTATATTCTGGCAACAAGTACAGAATGCGCCTTTAAATTACCGAAATTAAGAAAATAATAGTGTGCTGTGCGACGAGTCACACCAGATCACCCCCCCCCGAGAAACACCTCTGGATCCGCCACTGCTGTTCCCATAATTTAAGATCTTGGTCTGTTTCAAGTTAAAAAAAAAAATTCTTATTAAATTTAATTTCTAATCTTTTTGGAATAATAAAAAGCGCAGAGTCTGCATTTTTTAATATTTTTCAAATTATATAAATCCTATTAAATATTAAATTGAACCATAAGATTATATTTCTTAAGAATTTTTTTCAAGAAAAGAGTAGAATCAATTGAAAAAAAAGGAAACGTTTGAGAAGAACTCGTTTTGTTAAATAGCAGAGAGAGAGAAAGAGAGAGACTTTCTGAAATGAGAGATGAGAGAGTTTCCTGCTTTTGACAATTTCCCTAATCAATGGCCAGAGAAAATTCCTTGATGATGGATTTATTTATATACGTATATAATACTGAATATATATGATATTACTAAGTGTAAAATTTAATTTGTACAATTACTCCTTCCGTTTCCACGTTTCTCAACTGTACAAATGACTTTGTTGTTATTTAAATGACGATTTGAAATTTCGTTTTATTTAATTAAAGTATCGAATAAAAAATTAATAGCACTAAATCAAAATTAATTTCCTTAAAAATATTTTTATTTAAAAAGTGAAAAATAAATTTGTGGTGCTGAGATGCAAAACTATCCTTATCCATCAAGTACAAAATGAAACTCCAATATATATTCATTTTTGCAATAAAAAAATAGCGCAAAAACATTTTTGAGCTGTTTTCGGGTTTAAAGAAAGTATGTTTCATTAGGATGCTTGTATGAATAAATAAAATATTGATAAAAATGTGTTGGACATGTCCAACACATTTTTTGTATTCATTGCACATTCATTTTTTGCACATTCCTTGCAAGGAGAATTTTTTTTCCCACCAGGGTAAATAAAAAAATTTATATTCACGTTTATTATTTTTTACTTTCTCTTACCCATGTATATATATAGAGAGAGAAAAAGTATTGGATTCATGTCAAAAATTCGATGTCGAGATTTTGATGGATCTTCACGTTTTGAGGTCCCCTGAATCCAAAAAAGTGATTTTCGCGACATGGTCTGTCTGTCTGTCTGTGAACAAAATATCTCAAGAACGAAAAGAGCTAGGAGATTGAAATTTTATATTTAAGTTAGGCACCTCCCTGAGACGTGACACGAAGCTTTTGAACAAAATCGACCAAGGAGTACTAGTACTTTACTGATGCACTTTTTCAGTTTTTTTTTCGATTTTCTCTAAATTTGCTCCAACGATTTTTTTTT
Source organism: Euborellia annulipes (assembly GCA_023213315.1). Classification (NCBI taxonomy): domain Eukaryota; kingdom Metazoa; phylum Arthropoda; class Insecta; order Dermaptera; family Anisolabididae; genus Euborellia; species Euborellia annulipes. The sequence goes on along the minus strand of JAKCPI010030002.1, from coordinate 5,489 downwards.
TTTAATTCAAAAATCAATTATTTTTTAGATTCTCTTTAAAATGTATATTCTCATTTTGTCATTGAAATCTTCTGAAGACCACTTTACACTTGTACTCCATAGAAAAGATAGGAGAAATGGTTGCCATGGTAACAAAATATAAATATTTTGCCATATAAATTTTACATCTTGAAAATCGGATGTACCGTATTGTCGGAAACTAAATACACGTCGAGACAAAAAATCTGGTGTGACAAGCACAGAACACAACTTTCGATTACCGAAGGTAAGAGAAGGTTGTGTGCTGTGCGCCAGTCACACCATTTTTTTTTTTGGGGCACTGTTGTTTGTTCACTCCACATAATGTGTGTCAAAACTTTTATATGGAAATATAATGTGCAAACTGGTCTATATTAAAAGCATTTCCCTCTTATAATTCGTAGGGCTTTAACTAAGGGGTGGGGAAGATTAAAATAACAAACTCAATTTTTAAACCTTCGATTTCGTAAAAAAAAATTTTACCATTAGGCGACTTTTTTTTTGTCCTCATATATTACGAGCAAAATTTATATCCTCTATAATTAATAATTATCTTATTATATTGTACAATACTTTCACTATAAGATATAATCAATCCATCGTATCGTGATAAAAAATCGAACGTTTCCGGAATATAGCAGCGGTGACAAAAAGGAAATTCCCGGTCAGAAAAAAAAGAACAATATTGCGTTATGTAGTAAGTACTTTGTTTAGAAATGATGAACGCAATTTGTTCACAAACGATTGCATACATACATAATAGACTGGAGGCAAGAAAATAATTATAAATTTAATTTCCTAAAACAAATTCTTAGTCTGCGCTCTAAATCTGTTATAAGTTGTAAAATTTATAAGCATATTTCTTTCCTATGAAGTACAAGAGTAAAGTGTGCTTCAAACAATTTTGAGAGCAAAATGAGAATATACGTTTTAAAGAGTATCGAAAAAATAATTGATTTATAAATTTTAATCAAAATACTTAAAACGAATTTTGAGAAAATGGGAAAAAACTGAAAAAGTACATTTATAAAGTACTAGTACTTTTTGGCCGATTTTGTTCAAAAACTTTCTGTTACATGCCAAGGGGTTGTCTAACTTAAATATAAAATTTCAACCTCCTAGCTATTTTCGTTCTTGAGATATTTTGTCTTACTCTTACCATAAAATTTACGAGCTTCTATGTTGATATTAAAAATCTGGAATTCCAATTGTCTTTAAAATTAAAAAAAAATGGTGGAACTGGTCGTACAGCACACAACCTCCGGTAATTGAAAGTTGTGTTCTATGCTTGCGACAACAGATTTATTTTATTTATTTATTTTTTAACCCTTTTCGGCTACAGAGGCCATTTAGAGGTTATTTATTTATTTTATAAATTTTAATATACATTGTACAAATGGCAACCGGGGGGCGTTCCACACGCTGATTGCTCGAGGTCACCAATCCCGAAATTTCGCCGCGCTTGGCATCACTTAACATCAACGATTGTGGTGACTGTTGATCTTCTCCGTTGCCAGGCCCCCCGGCCAGATTTATTTCGACATATATTTAGTTTCCATAAAATAAATAAATAAATATTTATATTTTGTTACCATGGCAATTATCTTTTCTATAAAGTACAAGAGTAACACTTTACACAATTTTGAGAGCCCTCGGGGCTTGGTGTAGAGGTTAGCGTGCTAACCTCGTATACCAAAAGTCGCGGATTTGGATACCAACAGTGGCGTAACCAGGGGGGGCGAGGGGGGGGCGCGAGCCCCCCCCCGCCCCAGGCGCATCGAGCCCTTGGCGCCCCCCGAAACCGGCATAGGCGCCCTACGGCCTCTAAAATATAGCCCAGTGAATGTGATTTTATCATATTCTTTTCATCGATTCTCTTAAAAAATTGATTGTTTTCTTTTAAAATTATATTACAACTTGAATTCAACTATTTTAAATGAATTTAATTCCAAAAATAATAAATAACGTATATAGAGGCTTTATATTTAAAAATTTTTTTTATTTTGCAATATATAAGCCTTAATTTGATGTTTTATGGCTGTGGAGATTTACTCAGGATTCGTATAAGCCTTAATATTTAATTTTTTGAAATTCAAAACTTTTTTAAGCATGAAGGAATTGAGCTATGAGACTGAAATGTTATATTTAATTTAAACACCCCCGGGACCGTGAAAATAAGCTTTTAATCAAAATCGGCCAAAAAGTACTAGTATTTTACTGATGTAGTTTTTCAGTTTTTTTCGATTTTCTCAAACTTTCTTCAGGCCCGCCCGAGATTTAGTGAATGAATGAACGAATGTCTAGCAATTTTTAAATAAAATTTCATTTGCATGCCCGTCGAAATAAAATACTCTACTTTAAAAAATTATTATTCTTTGATATTTTCCCGAAAACTGAATAGTTTTTGAAATAATCACAGAAGAAAACGACATTTTTCGTAAAAGAAAAGAAAATTCAAAACAAAATCATACAGGTGTCATTAAAAAACATGTAAATATAAACAAATTTGCTGAGAAAATTACAGGATGCAAGAAATTTGCCCGCCGAAGGCGAGCAAGGGGGTCCAGGGGGCGGAGCCCCTGCGAAAATCGGCGCCCTAGTTGAGCTTCGCCCCCCCCGCCCTCAAAGGCTGGTTACGCCGCTGGATACCAAATGGCTTAAATAAGAATGCCTGGACCCCAATAATAGATAAATTCATAAATAACGGTTATCGTAAGTCTTATAGGGCCTAAGTTGCCGAAAAGACTGAGTGAATGTGTGTGTGTGGATGAGAGTGTGAATGGGAAAAAAAGTGTGAATGTTAATAAAAAAAAATTTTTTTGAGAGCAAAATGAGAATATTTTCTAAAAAATAATTCATTTATTAAATTATAAAATTGTATACGTATATACCGGTATTTATTGCATCATGTGATTGATTGACCTTCAAAAATAAATACAAATTTAACTAAGTATTTATTAATTTAAATAAGCGAAATATGTAGGTACCGCCGGGAGTTGCACCACGGATCTTGTCGATTTACGCTCAACATGCCCTACTGTTGGACCACAGTACGCACTCGCTTATTTAAATTATGATAGATCGCTGATTTCAGTCTACTAGAGAAACGCCGCTCTAATCAAGCGTTCAGATTTCTCCGTTACTGAGGCGCGATCTAGATGGACGTTTTGAGAAATTAACTCAATTATGCAATTAATAAATAAAGAATTATATATATCATGTGTTGGTCCATGAGGTAATTATGAAAAACATATAACCAAGTATTTATTAATTTAAATAAGCGAAAAATGTAGGTACCGCCGGGAGTTGCACCACGGATCTTGTCGATTTACGCTCAACATGCCCTACTGTTGGACCACAGTACGCACTATATAATTCTTTATTTATTAATTGCATAATTGAGTTAATTTCTCAAAACGTCCATCTAGATCGCGCCTCAGTAACGGAGAAATCTGAACGCTTGATTTGAGCGGCGTTTCTCTAGTAGACTGAAATCAGCGATCTATCATAATTTAAATAAGCGAGTGCGTACTGTGGTCCAACAGTAGGGCATGTTGAGCGTAAATCGACAAGATCCGTGGTGCAACTCCCGGCGGTACCTACATTTTTCGCTTATTTAAATTAATAAATACTTGGTTATATGTTTTTCATAATTACCTCATGGACCAACACATGATATATATAATTCTTTATTTATTAAATACAAATTTTTTTTTTTATTTTTTATTTTGCCCTTTCGGCTGCTGAGGCCATTTAAGTGTTAGAGTTAAATATATTTGGAAATAACTATTGCAATAAATATAGACTGATGGCGACAAGTTTGTATTTATTATTGGTATAAGCTTACTCAATATATTTCGGGTTACCAACCCGAAAATTTGTGTTATTACTTTTTTACCCTCGTGAAACTAGTTCAAAGTGTTTCACTTGAAACCCACACCGCAATCCTTAAATTTAATTATTATTGGTAGACTATTCATGTGAAGATCATCCTATACCACGACATTATAAAAACCTATATTAATAATAATATTCAGATAATGGAAGAAATATTAGCAAATATAACTAAGATGGGAATAGGAAAATTGAAATTTCTTATATAAGACGAATTATAAAAAAATAATTGTGGGATTTAATTTTTAAATTTTTAAATTGATAAAATATAATTTTTAAAATAATTTAAAATGATTAAAATACTAAATAAATATTTTTCTCAGTTTTTAATATACGCCTAGGGACACGAAAAAAAGTATCGATACTTCCTGGTATCGATACTTTTGTTTCGATACTAATACTTTTTTTACTCGATACTTTTCTTTCGATACTTTACTCATATGAGTACTTGATTGCCAGTATCGAATGAAAAGTACTCATTCAGATATCATTTTTTTTTTAAGCTTTTTCGGCATCTTAGGCCATATAGACAGACTTTAAACGTTATATAAATATTTTAATTGCGATTCTGCCAAAGAATATCGCATATTCCATTTCTTTTGATATAAATAGTAAGTTGATATATAACAGATGGTCGATATTTGTGGGATAGATTTTATTCCATCATATTCCTTATAATTATTTATTAATAATGGAAAACTTTTTAAAAACCCTTCAATTTAATAACATTAAATTTCTAATTTAATTTTTTTGTATTATTGCAAACTGTATTTACTAAATTTAAAAGTGCTGAAATATTACATAGAAATTAGAAATTAATAAACTAATAAAAATACTGGTCGACAAGATTTTCTTCACAAGAATCTGATTAGTGAATTTAGTACATTTTTTTTTATAGTGAATTCAGATATGTAGTTAGAATTTTTCCATCAGCCGTTTAGAGCACTTTTTCTATTAAAATTTATTTTTCTCTCTATCTCTAAAAGTGTGCCTGATGGGGAAAAACTGAAATGATATTTGAATTTATGAAAAATATTTCTAGAATCTCATATCTATATCTTTATTCTTGTGAAAGAAAAAAAGTTCATTTTTGTCGACCAGTGAAAATGGACAGACTTTTATTTTGGCGAAATCCGTATTTTGGTTGAGAAAGCCCCCTCCTCCTGGTGCTCATTACTTTGAGGAAAATGGCGCACCAGTATACTCCATTGATCTTCCGTTGGGCCCTTTGAAAGACGTCAGGAGCCTAAGATGCCGAAAAAACTTAAAAAAAAGAGGAAAAATACTCATACTTTAAAAAATACTCGATACCTACTGGTATCGATACTTTTCATTCGATACTTTCCTTTCGATACGATACCAAGTACAAGTATCGATACTTTTTTCGATACCGTATCCCTACATACGCCTATTGATTTCCCATTATCATTCCCATTTTCCAATTATTACATTAAGATTAAAAACACGATTTTAATACCCTTAATTGAATAATTTTCTGAAAATTTTCAGTTAAACTCCTACGATCCGAAAAAAAGTTTCACTTGCATCGTGGTTTCATACAACCACACAATGATTTT
>JAKCPI010029999.1:0-12947 GCA_023213315.1 Euborellia annulipes | reverse complement strand
AAAAATTTTCTTTTCATAATCAGAAGAAAAAGGCGAGGGTCCGCCACAGGAGGGCGACGCGGGCCAGTTTTAATCAAAATCGTTGGAGCGAATTTTAAAAAAATCGAAAAAAAACAATGAAAAACTACTTCAGTTAAAGTACTAGTACATTTTGGCCAATTTTGATTAAAAGCTTATTTTCACGCTCCAGGAGGGGTGTCTTAACCTTTAACATAAAATTTCAATTACCTAGCACAAATCCTTCTATGCTTAAAATTGAAACACAGACAGACAGACCATGTCGCGAAAAACCACTTTTTTGAACGTGTACGTGCCTAGAAGCCCATATCTTATCAAAATCTCGAGATCGAATTTTCGACATGAATTCAATACTTTTCTCTCTCATATATATATAGGTAAGAGAAAGTAAAAAAACCAATATTAAAACTTGTTCACCAACATAGGTCTCTAAACTTCTTTTAAAAAATCCTATAAATGTTTAAATTTCCAATTTGACATAGACACTTTGCATTCTATAATAGTTGCCTGTGTGTGTGGGTCACAGACAGGCTGCGCAGCCAATTTATACTCAACTATGCAATATCTAGGTCTAGGACTCCCAAAACCAAGCCTGAAATCCTAAGAGCATGTTTTTTTTAATTTGCTTCTTATTAATGAAAAATTCACTGATCATTTTTACTTACTTATGATAAAAAGATAAAAAAGACTATTGTTTTTAATTTTATTAAATATTTACTTGATATTTTTTTTCAAAAGTAAATATTGATATGTATTTTATGAGTTCTTAATAGGCTTAAATTTTATTGGGATATTATTGAGGTGATAAGAAGGGATATGAAATAATACTTGGATTTTAATTTTTAAGGTGAAGGATAAATCAAATTATCAAAAATTAAATAACTTATTATCTAGGATGAACTTGAAATGAACTTAAGTGATATAACTTTCTCTTTTAGTCTTTCTCTCAAGTTCGCATCATATATTTATAAAATATTTAATTCAGTTATAAATTATTTTTATTTTCTTTGACCAGATGTAAAGTACGTTTATCGAAAAAGAGAAGGTTGTTGAGATTCGACAAGGCTCAACCTTCACACGGAGAGTGCCTTTGCCAGAAGGGTCACATAACTCGTGGGCGAACGACGGTCTCAATATTTTTGTCATGGTTACATACTCCTCAAGTCCAAATTGCTTTCCTTATGCTGCATCCATCGTTTCCCACCCACTGGAGACAGATGACGGGAATGAAACATACCAAATATGTAGCCCAAAAACAACTGGATTAAAATACGTAACAAAATTAAATTTGGAACAATTCATGATTTCGGTTTGTTTCAGGGTAGTTAAAAAAAAACACTTTTTAGATTTTGACTAGGGTATTGATTAAAATGGTTAAAACCCTCCAAAATTGGTTTTAACAACAAAATTAATTTAAATTTTATTGGATACCAATCAATTTGGATAAATAGAGACGGGTCTAAATGGCATCCGATGATGAAAAAGGCCTTAAATTTGTTGCAACGCCTCCCTTAAAAATATTTAATCGTATGACGCCTTCCCCCTTTCCATTTTATAAAATAATACCAATAGCAAACGTGTGGGGTCGTAGGATCCCCGGCAGGAACGAAGTTCTTCACTACTTTTAGAGAAGGAGGTGGGCGTGGCCTCGCCAAGACTTCGGCTAATCTCGCCTTCCTCCGCCGTCGTTCGGGCGCTGGGAACGCATTTTTGTTAGGATCGCGTTATTGTTACGTTACATTTTCTCCAAATTCACCCTGCTTAAGCCGCGTTAAAGAACTTCGTTCCAAAAAAAAAAATTTTTAATGCTAAAAAATATAAATTTATTTCATTTATAAATCAAGCAATCATCGTTGTGGCTAACATTCGCGCCTCCCCTTAGACTAGTCGACGACTCCCTAGGGAGGCGCGCCTCCCAGTTTGGGAAACGCGGCCCTAGAAGCCTGGGTCTCCTCCCTTCCTGGCATTCTAGCCTCTTGCCTCATCTCCTTATACAAATTCTTTTAGGAAATGGGTGTTTTTTCACATTTAATTAAAGTAATAGCTACCTTTGACCTTAAAAAGAAAAACTAATAGTTTTAAAACAATAATTTATTTTAGCAATTTTTCGCATTTTGCAAATCTTAACTCGTTTCAATATTTATTTCTCTTAAGGCTTAGAAAGCTTAAAATTATCCTTACCTGCCCCAAAAAATATACATAATAAATTATATAGTTCATCGTATTTTACTTGCAATTTTATTTTTTTAATACGATTTGATTCCGCAAAAAAATGAAGTAAACAGAGGGTTATTAAAGAATATTATGTTACGCCTGTTCTGCTGTTGTTTCGTTGTTCAAATTACAAAGAAATAATGGAAATGTGTTTTATTTAAAAGTTTGCTATTTGGGATAATGAGATTACGTGTAAAAAAAAAAAAACATCACTTTCGAATGTCGTTAGTGTTTGAATGTCATGTACAGTAGATTTTGCTGTACTGCAATGAGGAGAGCCCAGGGCAGCGACCTACCACAAAATATCCTACTTCCGACTGGGGATTTGCAAGAGAGAGGAGCCGGAACCGTCATAGCGAACATGAGAGACCAACCTGTTTTGCCTTTTATGTTTACGGTCAATAAAGAAAACTAGATACCCGAAAGCGGAAAAAATGTTCTTCCTTTAAAAGGAGACATCTATTTCATTGTAACAATAAATGTCTGACCAAACCACTACACAATTTAAAAATTTTTTTTTTATTTCCATATTAATAAAATAAAACTGGAAGTATTTTGGAGTGGAAAATTCATTAAATGATTTCCAAATAAAATTTAATGCGTTTCAATTTGGTGTCTGTTGAATAAATTTTCGTTAACGTTATTCCAATCCAAGTTGGATATGAAATCACAGATATATTTAAAAATCTGGTGTGACTGTCACACAGCACACTACTTTCTCTTACCTTCGGTATTCGAAAGTTGTGTTCTGTGCTTGTCACACCAGATTTTTCGTGTCGACATATATTTGTTTCCGCAGATATATTACAATTTCAAGATTTTTTTTTTTTTATTTAAAAACATTCACACTTTTTCTCATTCACACTCACACCACACATTCACACAGTCTTTTCGGCAACTTAGGCCATTTAAGACTTTTAATGATACTCGTTTGTTTTAATATATCTATTGGGAGTCCAAGCATTTCTAATTAAGCCATTTGGTATCCAAATACCTTAAATAAAATTATCGGATTGCCTGGAGTCCGAACCCGCGACGTTCCGTATACGAGGAAGGCACGCTACCAACTATTCCAAGCCCCGTGGGCGCGGTGTACAATTTATAAGTATGGGAAAGCCCTCGGGGCATGGCGTAGAGGTTAGCGTGCTAACCTCATATACCAAACGTCGCGGGTTCGGACCCTGGCAGTCCGATGATTTTATTTAAGCCAATTGGATACCAAATGGCTTAAATAAGAATGCCTGGACCCCATATGTGTATAATTATTAATAACGGATATCGTAAAAAGTCTTATATGGCCTGAGTTGCCGAAAAGACTGTATGAATGTGTGTGGAGTGTGAGTGTGAATGAGAAAAAGTGTGAATGTTTTTTTTGAAAAAAAAAAAAAAAAAAAAAAAGTATGGGAAAATATTTATATTTTGTTACCATGGCAACCATTTCTCTTATCTTTTTCCTATGAAGTGGTGCTTCAGACAGATTTCAATGACAAAATGAGAATATACATTTTAAAGAGAATCTAAAACATAATTGATTTTTGAATTTTAATCAAAATCGTTGGAACGAATTTTGAGAAAATCGAAAAAAAAAAAAACTGAAAAAATACATCAGTAAAGTACTAGTACTTTTTGGCCGATTTTGATTAAAATCTTATTTTCACGCTCCAGGGGGGTGTCTAACTTAAATATAAAATTTCAACCTCCTCGCTCAATTCCTTCATGCTTAAAATTGAAGACACAGACAGACAGACCATGTCGCGAAAACCACTTTTTTGAACTCAGGGGACCTCAAAACGTGAAGATCCATCAAAATCTCGACATCGAATTTTTGACATGAATCCAATACTTTCTCTATATACCGGGTATTAACATATATAGAGGTAAGAGAAAGTAAAAAGGAGATGAATAGCTCAGAGTTTTAAGAATTTTTTGGATGCATAACACTCAGATTAGAATAAAAAGAGAGAAAAGGAAAAACTTCTGTCTAGCCTTGATTATTAACTCATGCCTTCCATTCGACCTTTCTCAGGACACGGTCAAATGGAAGAGATGTCTATCGCTTCTTCATCTCTCTTAAGATCCCTGAGAAAAGAGCATTAGTTGCGTTGTTCAAAACAAAAAAATAATAATAGTCGATCTTTGTGTCATTGGGCCAATGACCTCGCTGATTACAATTTTCTATTTAACACTAGGAAAGATTCCAAAATTTAAATGAATTATTTTTTTCTATTCTTGCTGAATCAAAATAAATAGTTGAAACTATTTACCCGCTTAAATTATACTTAAATCCACTTTCAACGCTAGAAGGTTTTTTTTTACTAATACACGTACTTAATATAATTTTATTTACATATATGGAATCGATTGGGATAATTTTCTAAATTGTTTTAATGTTATTCCATCGTTCTAGAACAGACGATTGATGATTCAATAATTTTTTTTTTACTAGAGCCTATATTTATTATATTTGCTACCATTTAGCATTTTTATGATCTCAGGACATATATTTATTTATTAAATAAACATGTACCAATGGCTACCGGGGACGTTCCACACGCTGATTCCCTTGGGCCTCTCATCTTTTCGATTGCTTAATTTAATTCTTAATTTTTAAGTTAACAACCCCTAGCTGGATGAGATGGGATTCTCGGTGTATTAGGGACGGATGCAATTTTGTTGGTGGGTTGGGATTTTTTTTTATATAAGGTCTTTTTCGGCATTAAATGGGGGGGCCCGGGGGGCAGTCGACCTTTAAACCGTCCCTGCAGTGTATAAATAAGAGAAAACAAATTTTCACTTGAGTAGTGTGGAGATTAAGGCAGCCGAGAGCAATAAAGAAAAAATATATTTCTCTTCCGCTTTATTTCATACACTTGTCGACGTTTCGGCCGATATTCCGGCCTTCACCAGAACTTAAAAATTATGAAATGCACTCACAGTTGTTTCTACGTTTGTTGTTGTTACATCATTAAAAAAAAAAATTATAATTGTTTTAATTTTGTTATAGGGGCCTATATATTTTTCTAATTCAACCTTATATCTGCAAACAGATTCTTCTTCTTCTTTTTTCTTCGCCATCATTAATCCCGCGGTGCGGTTTTTTTTTGTTTACTATTTTTTAAAATTTGTAGAGTTAAAGTTGACTTTTTTTTCATATTAATGTTTTTACATTTGTAATATAAAACCTCCTGGCTAGGGGCGAAGCCAGACGATGGCCAAACTATATCAATTTAATATCCAAGCCTTATATTTTGTTAGAAGTACCTGATTTATAACAATAACATCATGTCGAATGAGAAATCTATTTATGAACCTGGTCCCTCAAATGTACGAGAAGATGAATTTGAAGATCCATGCCAAGATTTTCAAAAATTATGTTGAAAAAATGCCATTAGTTATTATGAGCAGCTTCTTCTAACCGATGGGATTTATCACAGGAGAATCTTCTTCAATAATTACTGAAGAATACATACTACAAGGAGAAGATCTTTATCTTTTCGTTGAAAATGAAATTATAACAGAGAACTTATTATGAACGAAGAAGTGGACCCTGGAAACAATTTCAAACACGATGAACAAGAAGAGTTCGATTATGAGCAAGAGGAAAAAAAGCCAGTTTTATCCCAATTGGTTATAAAATAAAAGTTGTTAATATAGCCAGATCCCTTCCGAAATGGAATTTAAAAAATTTTACAAAAAAAAAAAAGGATGCTCCCAATTAAATCGCATTGAGCAAATGACAAAATGGGAAAATCCTATTAAAAATGGTGGAAAAATATGCAATAACAAGAAATAGATTAGCAACATCTTATTATCCAACTTAGCCACTTATATAAAGAAAGATGCAGATATTGTATTGTAATTCTAATCTTTGTGTGCATTTCACAATTTTTAATGTTCTGATGAAGGTCGGAAAATGGGCCGAATAATCGACAAGTGTATGAAATAAATCGGAAGAAAAATATATTTTTTCTTTATTGCTTTCGGCTGCCTTGATCACCTCATTACTCATTATATATTCAGCCACTGCTCCTGAAATTTTCTCTTATATTTTTATTAAATTTTTTTGGCCGACTTGATGCGCATTTAAGAAACTTTCGCCCTATTAGATAGACATCCGGGGGGGGGCCCCCCCCCCCCCCCCCCGCGCGGGCCCCGCCCGCCCGCACCCCGCATTTTTTTTATTATTTAGAGATGAATTTAAATCCAAAAGACCACCCCCCACAAAAAATAAATACACTCAACCCATAATCTACAAATCCTATAATCCCTAGATAAGGAAAAGGAAAAGGGGAGGGGGGGGGGGGGGGGGGGGGGGGAGGGGGGGAGGGGGAAAGAGAGAGAAAGAAAAAAAAAAAAAAAAAAAAAAAAAATAGACATCATCAATAATATAAAAAAATGAGAGAAAATTTGTTTTTTCTTATTTATACACAGAGAAATCCATCTTCTTCAACATGGAACCTCTAGTTGTTAACTTAAGAGTGAATCTCCTGGCACTTCTAAAATATTAATTCTTAATATTCTTCAAAAAAGAGAGTTTTCTAGATTCTTTATAATGGAATATTTTCCCATAAGAAATTATTTTGAATCAGAGAGATAAATTTTTCATAAATATATAATCACTTGATATACTAGCGATATAAAATTTTAACAAGTTGTTGATTGCCTCTCATTTCCTAGCTTCTTCTGGCAAAAAAGGATATCCTTCGAATGTCTTTGACCATGACCATCACTACGTAAATAAATATTCAACTAGCATTTTAAACAATGACCTATTTATTACTTTGATAACATAAATGGTTGACCTATCCATTTAGGCAAAAGACTCTCTCTGTTAAAAGAATAGAGAGTGTTTGGATAATCTATCATTTAAAATTAAAGGAAGGAAGCTAGCAACTAGTCTTATTATTATGCAAATAGAAAAAAATTGAAAAAAATGAGTTTTTTATTACATACGCATTACTTAATTTCGGTCAGAGAATGTCCAAAAGTCACGACAGCCAAATTAATAAATGATCGGAAAGAAATTAGTACAATTCAAAAAAAAAAAAAATAAATAAATACGCTCACTTAGTTCCCTTGAGGGCTTTGACAAAATAGACAGGCACCATTAGTAATTCTATTAATATTTGGTCTGAGTACTATTTCCCAATCATTTGAACCCAAGTTCTTCTCACCGAATACATTCTCCACTATTTAGAATGTTTGCTTGATTAATTAATTTTTTTTTCTTTCAAGGATGATGATTACTTCTGTTGATTACACCAGCAGCGCCTTTCTATCAAATAAAAAAAGTGAAATGTATAGATTGAAATTTTTAAAATGATATATCAAAATTGAGATCAGCTTTAAATAAAAGTTTCGATTATTTAGACACCATTATGGGGCAGGGAGTTCAAGTATTACATAAGCAAATTTTTGACTGTTACTCACATCCCCTTGCTTAAAAGTTTTTCCTTTTTTAACGACTTTTCTTTGCGTTGCTAACATAAGCAAATCATTAACCCTTCCTTCTCCTTGTAAAAAAAAAAAAATAAGGTATGGTATGCCTCTGGTTATGTAAATCTTAAATAGCCCCTATGTTCACAGCATGTTCATATAAATATTTTGTCTTGGATACTAGTGAAATGTTAACAAGCCCACGCGGGTTAGGTATTTTAATTTAAATAAACTTTATCGTTGACAAGTCTTGGAAAATTGTTTATAAGGCCCTTAAAAAGAAAACTACTTTAATTTATATAAAATCTTAATTTAATTATTTTATTTTAAATTATTAAATGTCAAATATTTTATATTAATTTTTGTAGGACCTGGGAAAGGTCTTAAAATTTGGTTGAAATTTTATATGTATTGATAAATTATCATTCTACAATCATCATTACTATATATAAAGCCCTAGCCACTCACTTCCGTTTTATGTGTCTGTTCACCCTAAACAAAAACAAAATATGCTAGTAAAAAAACAAAAGATTTATAAATTTTTTTAAATTCAAATGTACCGACTGTCGGAAACTAAATATATGTCGACACGAAAAATCTGGTGTGACAAGCACAGAACACAACTTTTGACTATCGAAGGTAACATTCTCTTGTTCAAGTATTGTTGCATCATTCCGATGTAACAGATAAGCGTTTTATAAACCAAGTTGCTATTTTGAAGAGGTGTTTTATTATTGTACAGTGGGGGCCACAAGTGCCTAATACTCTCTAAGGTGGAACTTTGAGCTTAGGCAACCAAAATGCTTAGTTTTTTGAAGTGTTATCTTAAAAGTAGCTTTTCCCCTTAAGTTGCATTAAAATTATATTTAGAATAATATCTGTGTTAATGCCTTTCAAATAATCAATGATATTATATTTAATTTTAGAGTTTGATTTCCATCCTGTACTCAGGATTTTCGGGCCAGTGGCGGATTAAGTCGTCTGGGGCCTCTAGGCCCCCTAGGAGACTTTGAGAATGTAAAATAAAGAAATCTGAGAGATGAGTTTTTATTTAATTGGACGTATCGCGCCCCCCAGGATGGCCTGGTTCGAGTCCAGAGAGTGTAATATTTAGAACTATGTACAAAGAATATTGATTTTTTCGGACTGGAAAAAATGCTTAGAAAATACAAAATAATACGAGATTTTTTAAATATTTCTTTATTGAAATTTAATTTTAAAAACATTTATCAAAATTTCAATACGCTTATTAATGCCTTTTGAATAGGATTAATTAATGCAGATTCATAATTAAGTTGCTATTTTCGAATGAATAATAAAATGAAAATATCTCAACAAATGTCATGATTTCTTTACTAACAAGGCTAATTATGATGAAATGCCCCCCCCCCCCTCCCCTCGCCTCACTCTGACTCTGTCTCCGCTCTGTATTGCTTTAATGAGATGATTGATTTCTAATTAGAAGAAAAAACAAAATTGAACTTAAATTATTCAAAAGACAAGTTTATTTTATAAACAAAAGAGAAACAATAATCCAATATTTTTTTTTGACATGAGAAGCCTATTAGAATATTCTATTCTGAACTTCTTTTTATAAAATATTCTTTTTTTTTTTTGTCTTATGTAATTTGAAGGGACTGTTTGGACCGTTTTGACGTAGAACTGCGTCTTTTATTATGACTTTTTCATGACTCTATGGCTAATTAAATTTGAAAGAAGTATAATAACTCCCTTCCTCTGACTGAAGAGTGCTACTGACCATAACAGATTAATTTAATTAATTATTTTAATTTGTAATCTTGAAGATAGGAATGGCGGTGTAGCCAACCCTAAATAAATTAAAAAAAAAATCTTGAAGTCTGTGAGATCCCAATATACTGTATTATACGTATATAGCCTAAATTAGGGAAATCCCCATTTTACAAATTTTGTTTTTCAAACGCGTCCCGGCTTTAGGTAAAAGTAAAGGGTTTTCAAGTTCTCTGAGGATCAAACAACAAAATTGATATAAAAAATTCCGGCTCATAAGAAGAAGTTGATTAGAATTAAGAATGAAAAAAATCTGGTGGGGGCGGTCGCACGGCACACAACTTTCTCTTACCTTCGGTAATCGAAAGTTGTGTTCTGAGCTTGTCACTAGTGGCGTCATTTGGGGGGGGGGAATAATGCCCGCTCTGATTTTTATAAAATTTTATAATATTCCTACGAGTATACAAACTGTACAAAATTAAACAATTAATTAAATTAAATATCTTTTGGGCAAATTCGAGTACCTATTTGTAAGTAAATTTTAAGAAAAAAGAATGTTTGCCCCTCCCCCCAAGAAAAATTTGCCCCCCCCCCAAGAAAAAGTTGAAATAACGCCACTGCTTGTCACACCAGATTTTTTGTGCCGACATATATTTAGTTTCCGCCGATATATTAGAATTAAAGATATAAAGTTTATAAACATAAGAAAATATTGAAGTAAACGAAACGAAGTATGCTGGGTCAACAGTATTAAGGTTATGGAGAAAGAAAAACCAGCGAATGCTTTCCACGTTAAGACAATCTATTCGCAGATATTTCGCTACTTTCTAATACTCTAGAGTATTAGAAGAGTACACGCGCCTGGTGGGTCACTGTGAGAAATTATCTTAAAGCATACAAAAATTCGATTGTGTCTAATGTATATAGATGCTATTTTTCTCTCAGTGACTTGCTTCATACGATTTTGTCCCCTCCATATATAGAATGGCTTCTCAAGCATTTTATGAGTTTATTAAACGCTCCACAATCATATAATTTGAAGCACTGAGGATGGTTTGCGTTAGGCTTACCGAAATATCTGCGAATAAATTATCTTAACGTGGAAAGCATTCGCTGGTTTTTTCTTTCTCCATAACCTTAATAAGAAAATATTTATATTTTGTTACAATAGCAATCATATCTCCTATCTTTTCTATAAAGTACAAGAGAAAAGTGGTCTTCAGAAGATTTCAAGGGCAAAATGAGAATGATCTTCTAGTTTGTTGTATGCGAACAAATATATGAAATTAAATTGATGAGTTTATCTACTGTTTTAGAGATAAGTCTGTTCTAGCAAACTCTTAAATTTAAAGTAAACTGACATGACAGGTTCAATTAACATGGCAAAAAAAAAATTTCGATTTAGTCTATTACTCTAAATCTGATGAAATAAATACCTTTTTATTTAAAAATATAGTATTCAATAAAAAAATATTTATGAATAAATCTGATTTTATTTCCTGGTGCGATGACCTCTCAATAAAATACGTATATGTATATAATTCTATTATTGTTATTATTATAGGAAAATTGATAAACAAGATAAGCTTATTAGAAATAATCTGGTGTGATTGACCGCACATTACACAATCTTATCTTTAATATACTAAAATTGGGTGATGCGCTGTCCCACCATATTCTTTGCGTCAATATTTAATTTTATGAAGAGCTTATCACAATTAAACGCGCGTATATATCCCTGTGTGTCCCTATGCAGACTAGCTGCGGGCGTGTGGATCCCTCGATCATTTTGAATCATTTTTACTCGGGCAATTTTTTGATAGTCACAAGAAACTAAAAAATATAAGCAATAAATTACTCAAGTAATTGAGCCGATTTTATTCAAAGCTTCATATCGCATGCGACATTGATACTTAGCTTGTTAGATATCAAATTTGAGTCCTGAAATGTTTTTCGTTTTTGAGATATTTTGAAAAACATACAACCAAGTATTTAAATTAATAAATACTTGGTTGTATGTTTTCATAATTACTTCATGGACCAACACATGATATATATGAGATATTTTGTATGCACTACTTTTTTTTTATTAAAAAGGCTTAGGGAACCTCAAAACGTGTATTTCAGTTGAAATCCCGATATCGAAATTTTTTCCAATCGAAATAATTTTCCAAAGAGAAAGTAATAAAACCTCGAATTATTTTCAAGATTTATGGTATTTGAGTTATGATATTAATCAATTCTAAGTCCTCATTGTTATACAATTAGTGATAAGAAATTTGATAAAACTACATACAGACTTAGACTATAGATAGAATCTCTTCAATCATTATTTATTTATTTATTTTTTCATATTTATTTACATTTATGTCTACCAAAAATTCATCTTAAAGTTCATTCATTCTTGCACTTGTGTCTATTAGGCCTACTATCTTTGACTAACCTCTTCAAAACTACTCTAGTACTTTTTATGAAATATGTTGTGGTTCTTAGGTCATCTTTCATAAAGTGGTGCATGAAACTCAGGGCTAAAATATTTCAGAAACTAAAGGAATTAATGAAATAAATTTATTTTTTTTTATTACCTAGCTAGAAAAGAGGATAAAAATTTGGGTAGGTTGTTAAGATTAGAGTCCGACTGAAACAAAGATTTTCGTAGCCGAAACCGAATTTCGGCTTCAATTTTAGTTTCGGCCTAAACCGTAACCGAAAATTGTTTTAAACTTTTTCTAAAAATTTTATATACAAAATTCATAAAATTTTCCTGTTTTTTTCTTTTTTTTTTTTTTAGTGTACGAGCTTTCCCATCCTAATTTCTTTTCAAACTCACGCCGTTTTTGACCGAAAACCAGGATTTTTGTCGAAACCGAAACCATAGTCATCAATCTTCTTTGAATTTTTTTACAAGCAAAATAAACTTATTAAAGCTAAGGGGAAAATCAAATATATATAATGTAATGTAATATAATATAATGTAATATAATATAAATGAGGTGATAAGTGCATTAATTGATTAAAATTTTCCTTTACTTTCCGCGTGCTATTTTGGGATTCTTTTTTTCTTATTTAAATTTGTTTTTAGATTATATAATTTTAATCAAGAATAAATTCCAAGACAGAAGCTATGACTTGATATTATTTTTATTTCTAAACGTATAATAAACAATATATATATATTTTTTTTTATTATTGTCTAGCCAGGTTACGTGATGATCTAAACCACCTTATGGCTCAAAGCCAATTTTAATTTAAATAAAATGAATGCAAAAAATCTACTACAAATAACAATAACAAGCCGATGGCCTTAACCTTAATGTGATTTCCTGTCTTGGAAATCTCATTGATTAACTTCATCAGAAAAATAATCAACTTTCAGGAAAATCTCAAAAAATGATTCTCAAGTTTCTAAATTTGAATTTATATAATTCATTCTGTGGAGCCCCCTACAAAGGCCCTGAACTTTAATAAATTAAAAGAATATATGCATACTTATAAATAATCAGTTATTTCCCATACAAAACGATAAAATT
>JAKCPI010029998.1:0-18784 GCA_023213315.1 Euborellia annulipes | reverse complement strand
ATAAAAACAATTTTGTGTACTATTAAATTTCGTTCTGAATTTTTTTTTTCCCTTGATTTATTTAAGGAAGATTTTTTGTATTTTACGATTCCTCTTGAGATAGGAATTTTACCTCATGTATTAATAATAATACTAATGGCCAAGGGATCTTTTTCTGTACCATAAAATATTTCTAAATTATGTTGTGTACCAATTA
Source organism: Euborellia annulipes (assembly GCA_023213315.1). Classification (NCBI taxonomy): domain Eukaryota; kingdom Metazoa; phylum Arthropoda; class Insecta; order Dermaptera; family Anisolabididae; genus Euborellia; species Euborellia annulipes. The sequence continues at coordinate 18,588 of JAKCPI010029998.1, read as the reverse complement.
TTAATTCAACTTCGAAAAATGGTGGTGCTAAAAATAGCTTTAGATGTTAAAAAAAATAAAAAAAAAATAAGAACCTGTTTAAAACCGGTTAACCGGTTTTGTATACGCTTTGTAAAAAACCGAAAAACTGGTTTTCAAAATGTTCCTGTTTTTTCCAAACCCTACTCAATGCTCTGTCATTTGAGTTCATACTCTCGACTATTGGACTGAGGAGGACGTTATTTCATTAAAGCCGAAACTGTTTCCTATCTATTGTCTCTATTAATTTGTAGTGAGTCTGTCTGCAGTTAAAAAGGTTACATTTTATTCTAAATACGGGTGAATATTTCACGGCAGTTACTCTAATGAACTGTATTGGTTAATTAGGCATCTGAGTCAATTTCCTTTTTTATCAAATGCTGAAACCGGCTGCTCTCAAGTTGCTCCATAAGGAGATGCCGGCCTCCGCTTCGACTTGTAAGGCAGTGAGAGCTTAGATCCAGGGCAATCGACTCCATTCGCCTGCACTTCTCCAACCCTGCCTGCTTCCTCTATCTCTCTTTGCAGGGTGCTCTCCGCCCCAACGCAAAATTCTTAGCGAGCCCCACTACAGGTGAAAAATAAAAATATTTAGATCGAAATACTGTGCGACGGACCCTCACCTTTTCTAAATTATGAAAATAAAATTATTATTACTTTTCCAATCCAGTGCCTGCTTGAGAACATTCATAGTAAACACAATTGCAAAGAATACATAAATATTTCTCCATACATTTCCTATGGGAGAAATCGTAACTTTAGCAATTAATAACTCAAAAAGTTATAGGAATTTCGGGACCCGAGTATTTTTTCAAGACTCTCCATAACGTTCTCTATAAGCCTGCAAAATTTCGTTTCAAAATTATAACGGGATGTTGGTCAAATAGAGCGTGAAAGACGGAGAGACGGACCGACAGACGGACAAAGTATAAAATTTTATTTTTTAATCAACAAGTAGCCCTCGGGGCTTGGTGTAGGGGTTAGCGTGCTAACCTCGTATACCGAACGTAGCGGGTTCCGATGATTTTATTTCGTTGGAACAATACCTCTATATGTGAAGTGGGAGGCAATAAAATTTCGAGTATGTGGTTTCCAAAAGCCTATCAACTAATAATTTGAATTCCCAGCACCAAGTCACCTCACTAAATTCCAGTCACCAATATAGAGTGAGGCAAGGGACAAAAGAGAACCTCTTGCACTTTTTCTATCAAATGGAATTCATTCTAAACACAATTTCTAAGATCGACAACCCGCTAACTATACGTGGAAATTATTAACTATTAATAATCGACAGTCCGTTATTCATTTAAATTTTTCAATGAATATTCTAGCAAGTTTACTTTCAAATATTTGTTGCAGATAAACAAGAATCAAATTCTTTTTTTTTTTTTTTTTTAAGATTTTATTAACTAATTGTCCACAGTTTCGGCCATGCATTGACCATCTTCAGACTTTAAAAACTCCACAAAAAAGAATTTGAAAAGTTTTTTATCTTTCATTTCGTGAGTTGCATATCAATTTTCCTAGTACAATTCAACAGGGTGGATCTTTTTAATTAAAATAAAAGTTCAAACTTTTATCCTTTATGCAGCAGAGGTCAATCCATAACGGAAATAATAGAAAATTGCAAAATAGAGTCGTTAATTCAATAAAATTGCATACGTGCATCGCAGCATCTTGCAAAATAAGTAAACTTCCTAGAATATTAGTAATAACTTTGAGCGATGCCTAGAGAATGATTGTAATAAAACGACGCTGAAATTTCAGCGACGTTTTGACGTTTTCTTGGAATATAATTTGACTGATTTATTTTTACCCTTTTTAAAAAAAAAAAAAAACATTCACACTTTTTTCTCATTCACACTCACACTCACACACACATTCACACTGTCTTTTCGGCAGCTCAGGCCATATAAGACATTTACGATAACCGTTATTTATGAATTTATATATATTAGGGTCCAGGCATTTTTATTTAAGCCATATGGTATCCGGATGGCTTAAATAAAATCATCGGACTGCCTGGGGTCCGAACCCGCGACGTTTGGTATATGAGGTTAGCACGCTAACCTCTACACCAAGCCCCGTGGGCTATTTTTACCCTTACAAAACAGGATTATTATTTTGGAAACATTATCCAAGTTTCAAATCAGCCTGTAGATAGGCAACCTTATCTACTATTTTTCGTTCTCGAGTAGCCTCCTCGTAAAATAAATTACAATCACAAATCCGATTTAAAAAATTTATAATCAATATTATGATGGCTTGTGTGCTCGTCATGTCATCCCTTTTAAAGAGTTCATCCCGTGTATGCGATGGCCGCCTTCGCTTGCCCAAAATATTTTTATTACTCTCGAGACCTTCATACTGACATCGCTTTGGCATTTATTTTGATTTTGTTTTCGGAATTTTCTTCGCATATTTTAAAGGCTATTTCCACTTATTCATTCGTCAGAATGAAGCCCTTTCCCGCGTCCTCAGGGATTTTTTTTGTCTTTTAAGTGAAGTTGTTTGTTGTTTTTGAATGACCTTTGGGAAGGGACTTGGTTTGTTTTCCCCACTCGCAAGAAAACAACAACAAAACAAATCTTCAAAATAAATGATGTGACCATCACATTCCTTGTTTATATCACTGTCAAAATATTTTCTGCTTAAAATTAAAATTTCATCAAAAAATTGATTATTATTAAAATATGTATTAATTTTTTTTTTTTTTTTTTTAAGGTCCTTCTTGGCATCTAAGGCCATTTAGACCCCATCCCTATTTATTTCAAATGATTTGTAGTCAAATCAAATGAAATAAATTTTTCTCGCTTGGGATGGGAAGCGAACCTGGGACTCCGGTGCGAGAAGCTAATGTCTTCTCACTGAGCCACGGCTCCCGGGCAAAATATGTATTAAAGACGACTTAAAACAGTCGGTACCCTTAACATTTCTTATTTTTGAAGAAATAGGTAAAATTGGCATAAACAAAACCAATGGCAATGACTTTATTTCTTGTTTTATACAAAAAAAAGTGCAAAAAGTAATAATGTTGTGATTTAAATAACGAGGTAGGACTTCTTTTTCCCTACAAGATGGCGGTCTTATCTCAATTTCGATCATAATGGCGCTTGGTTCCTTTATGCATAACCTGGCCCAAATATGTCGACACAAAAAATTTGGTTTTGCAAGCACCGAACACAACTTTAACTCGTACCGAAGGTAATAGAAAGTTGTGTGTTGTGCGACCAGTCACACCAGATTTTTCTTTTTTATCTCTCCATTGAAGCTTTATGACATTTGAGAAAACATTTTTTTTCAAAATAAATTTATTATCAACTCAAATTAGATAAAAAAAAAAAAATGAAGGAAAAAAAATGTTTGTTTATAAACGAATCATTCAATTTCCTTAAAAAATAAATAATAACGCGTGCGTGTTCAAAAAGTAGACACGAAAAGGCCTAATCAGATAATTTAGTATAAACACAAGCAATTCACCGGTGATTAAAAAGAATCAAATTTATTATTATTATAGCGGGTGTTTCTTTTTTTTTAACTCGCTCTCTCGGGCGATAAATACTCGAACTAATTGAAAGAAATTTACTTTTGTTTAAGGAACCCATTCATTAAAGAAATTATTTTTACATTTTCCTTATTTACTAATATTATTATTATTTTTTTTTTTATTTTACAAGATCATTAATTAGTTTCATCCTTGGAGAAAGGGTTATATGCATTCAGACACGCGGTATAATGAGAAAATCTACCAATATATCGCTCTATTTTTACTTTCTCTTACCTCTATATATGTTAATATACAGAGAGAGAAAGTATTGTATTCATGTCAAAAATTCGATGTGGAGATTTTGATGGATATACACGTTTTGAGGTCCTCTGAAACCAAAAAAATCTGGTGTGACTGGCGCACAGCACACAACTTTCTCTTACCCTTCGGTAAGAGAAAGTTGTGCACCGTGCTGGTCACACCAGATTTTTTGTGTCGAGATATATTTAGTTTCCCATAGCACCTTAGTTTCAAACTTGCATTTTAAATGTTGACTGCTTGAAATAAACTATGGTTATTTTTCAAAATTTTAATCTCATATTTGGACATTTTATACACAATATAGAATCGTAAATAAATACAAAATTTCATAAGAATTGGAAAAAAAATTTTTAAATGCGTAAAAAGTTCCAAAGGGGACCCCCTATTGAATCGAAATTAACATACAAATCCCTATAGGAAATTAACATTAGGCAGGGGCGTATATAGAAATTTTTTTCGGGGGCCCGAACTCAAAAAATTTTTCTGCGGAAAATTTTTTTTTTTAAGAAACTATATTTTTTTTCACATGAAATTTTTTGCGGAACATTTTTTTCTATTGCGGAACCAAAGTTGTCCATCCTGCGAAAAAATTTGTTGCGCTGATGTCTGTATATTCCTATATATGTATATGTGTTTGGGAAGTTCTCGGGGGGGGCGCCGGCCCCTCGGCCCCCCCCCCCCATAAATACGCCCCTGACATTAGGCCTATGAGAGAAGGCGTAGAGACAGGCGATAATGTTTGCAAGTGAGAGAGAGAGTGATATATGTTTTCTCCGAAACAATCAAAGTCAGAAATAAAATAAAAAAAATGGGAATTTAAATAATAATTGATTTTTAATCTAATAAAAAGAAAAAGATTTAAATTCCGTTACCATGGCAACCAGTTCTATCTTTCCTATGAAGAACAAGAGTAAAGTGGTCTTCAGAAGATTTCAACGGCAAAATGAGAATATACATTTGAAAGAGCATCTAAAAAATAATTGATTTTTGAATTTAAAAAAAAAATCCTTGGAGGGAATTGTGAGAAAATCGAAAAAAACTGAAAAAAGTACATCAGTAAAGTACTAGTACTTTTTGGCCGATTTTGTTCAAAAGCTTATTTTGAGATTCTTCAAAGGTACCTAAGTTAAATATAAAATTTCAATCCGGTAGCTCAATTCCTTCATGCTAAAAATCTGTCCACACATACAGACGCACGCACACACGCACGCACACACGCACGCACACACACACAGACCAATTTGCGGGACCCACTTTTATGGACTCAGGGGACCTCAAAACATGTATATCCATCAAAATCTCGACATCGAATTTTTGACATGATCGCAATACTTTCTCCTATTTATTTCATATATAGGGTACGAGAAAGTAAAAGTGGTTTTCGGGATATGGTCTGTCTGTGTGTATCTGCGAACAAAATATCTCAAGAACGAAAAGAGCTATGCTGTTGAAATTTTATATTTAAGTTAGGCACCCCCATGGGACGTGACACGAAGCTTTTGAACAAAATCGACCAAAGAATACTAGTACTTTACTTATGTAATTTTTCAGTTTTTTTCGATTTTCTCAAAATTCGCTCCAACGATTTTTTTTAAAATTCATAAATCAACTATTTTTTAGATGCTCTTTAAATTGTATATTCTCATTTTGCCATTGAATTCTTTTGAAGCACACTTTTCTCTTGTATTTCATAGGAAAGATAGGAGAAATGGTTGCCATGGTAACAAAATATAAATATTTTCTCATACTTATAAATTTTACATCTTGAATTCTTTTTTTTTTTTTTTTTTTTTTAAAAATCCACCCTTTTTCCCCTTCCACCCCCACTCCCAACCACACACCCACACGCCTCCTCTGGCAACTAAGGCCATTAAAGTACCTCTGAAAAAAAATGGTAAAGAAAAAATATATTTATGGGGGGGTCAGGCATTTCTATTTCATCTGGTATCCAAACAAATAAAATAAAAAAAACCGGCGGGCTGGGGCCGAACCCGGGGTGTGGGGGAAAAGAGAGGAGCCTTTTAAATTTTAAATGTACCCTACTGTCGGAGCCTCAATTTATGTCGACACAAAAAATCTGCTGTGCGACCAGTCACACCAGATTTTTTAATCCTAATATTGACTTATCTCCGGCACTGAGTTGGATGTCTCACTTGATATTTCAATGTCAGTGGTTCGTTTTCCGTGTGCGATAAGAAATTATACAAATTTTATTAACTAACAAGGATGTGGTATTTTCGCATGCCGATTGAGACAAATTTCTTATTTTTATTTATTTATTTTTTTTTTTGGCGAGGGGGGTTGGTTCTCCCACCCTGTCTCTCTTCGGCGCCGGTGCAAGATTGTTTTTGTGGCCTCCCTGGCATCGTTTTGTAGAATTTTTTTTTAAGTAGTTTATATAAAAAAAAAAAAATAATTTTATGTTGTTTAATTACAAAGTTTTTTATTTCTTTGTAAAATGGCATATACATCATTTTTATATTATTTATTTACTTATATATGGTATCATCTTCAGCAATACTAATTTATAAGTTTAAATAATATTTATGTTAAATTATATAATGTTAACTTTCTTTATTGACTTTTATTTATAAATAAAATTTATTATTTTTACTATACTCTTAAAAAATAAATAATTTCTCTTTTGTCATTTCATTATCTACCTGTTCTCTTGGTGAAAGAAAATATTAGTATGACTAAAAGATCTTTAATTGCATAATCAGGACATCCGTTTCCTCAGTTATTTTATAAAGTAGCTACATCCAAGAAAGCTTAACTACTTCGCTAGATAAATTAAAAGAAAATCCGTTCTCTTTTATTTAAAAAAAATAAAATAACGTGTTATTCGGAGACTTCCACATAAAAGGCGTAGCCAAGAGTTGCCCAGTTCGAGTATAAATGAAAAAATGAATTTTCGTCACAACTATCGTTCGTGTGACTGGCGCACAGCACACAACTTTCTCTTACCTTCAGTAATCGAAAGTTGTGTACTGTGCTTGTCACACCAGATTTTTGTGTCGACATGTATTTAGTTCCCGACAGTACGGAACTTTAGAATTCAGATGTAAAATTTATATATGAAAATATTTATATTTATGTTATCATGGCGAACATATCTCTTATCTTTTCTATGGAGTGCAAGAGTAAAGTGGTCTTCAGAAGATTTCAATGGCTAAAAAAAAAATCGTTGGAGCAAATTTTCAGAAAATCGGAAAAAAAAAAAAAAAAAAAACTGTAAAACTACATCAGTAGAGTACTAATACTCTTTGGCCGATTTTGATTATAAGCTTATTTTCACGCTCCCGGGGGGTGTTTAACATATATATAAAATTTCAGCCTCATAGCTCAATTCCTTCGTGCTTAAAATTGAACACCCCCCCCCCCCAACACACACACAGACAGACCATGTCGCGAAAACAACTTTTTTTTGGATTCAGAGGACCTCAAAACGTGTATATCCATCAAAATCTCGACATCGAATTTTTGACATGAATCCAATACTTTCTCTCTCTCTATATATATACATAGGTAAGAGAAAGTAAAAAAAGCATTCTCTTATGTAAAGTGATCACCAATTTAAATTGTTTTTAAAAAAACCGCATAAAAAAATACTTTAAAATGCCTCTGTAGTTTCGGACTAAAGATTCAATGTGCCTCCTTAATATCCTTAATGCGCATTGGTTGTTTTTGTTGTTTGATTTGATCTTTGTCTTTTTAATTTTTCCTAAGACCGATTCGTTAATTTCTTATTTCAAGTAACTTCCTCCATAGACCCCCCTCAGACATAGGCGCCGGAACTGGGGGGAGCAAGGGTACATTGCCTCCCCCCTGGCATCCTACAGGGGGGACAGAGGGGGGGCAAAATTTCTTTTTTATTTCATTTATTTTGAAAAATGATATATTTTTACTTTTGAAAAATAAAATCTTCTAAATTAAAAAAATTAAGAGTAAGAAATTCATTTTTTTCCAAATTTTTTCCAAAAATTTTTGATAAAATAACTAACAAATTTTTTAAAATTTTAATTTTATTAAAATTGTGATTTTATTTAAAATTTTTAAAGTTTTATAGTAGATTTGTTTTTGTTTTATACTATTTAAACATATTAAATTATTTTAATTTTCTAAAAAAATTTTTTGCCCCCCCCTGATTCAAATTCGTTCCGGCGCCCCTGCCCTCAGAGAATATATCATGTGCTCTTTGAGGAATCGAATAGGAATATATTGAAAATGCGCAATTTGTATTAACATATATCCTCATATGGGCCCTATCACCATTTGTTTGAGAGATATTTATTATTCCTATACCAAAATCCAATCCTCAGGCCACTAATATTAATGATTAATATAATCATTATTATTGATTTAAAGAGAGGCCCCAGGCAGGTGTTTCACTGGATATTCAATCTCCATTAATTTATTAATAGAAAGCCAATAACTTGCAGAGGTTAAATTAATTTTTTTTTTTTTTTTTTTTTAAATCTCATTTGAAATAAACGTTCATTTATCACTGGGCAGACTCTCACTTGTCGTATTTAATTTTTCATTAACTTGTATACAAAATGTTAAAATTCAGATTCGAAAAGCCCACACTTGTTATCCAGGTAAATATTTATTGCAAGTGCCTCTCGTCAAGTTTATTTGCCTTTGCCATTTGGTGTGGGGCGCCTGCCTACCTGAAAACAATTTTACAACCAGACTCAGAAAAATACCAAAAGAGTGTTTGTTTATTAAAAATTCGTTTTTCTTTTCTGATGAATATATTAACATTCTATTTTAAGTAGGTAGATCTATAATATTAAAATAAAAACCACTTTGTGATCTTTTAAAATTTTTTTGAAGTCAATGACTTTGTTTACAGGTGGAAATATGTATTTTTTCGAAAGAGACTTGAAGCCAGAAAAAAAGCTGGTGTGACTGGTCGCATAGCACACAACTTTCTCTTACCTTCGGTAATCGAAAGTTGTGTTCTGTGCTTGTCACACCAGATTTTTCGTGTCGACATGTATTTAGTTTAGATTTTCAAGATGTAAAATTTATAAGTATGGGAAAATATTTATATTTTGTTACCATGGCAACCATTTCTCCTATATTTTCTATGGAATACAAGAGTAAAGTGGTCTTCAGAAGATTTCAATCGCAAAATGAGAATATACATTTTAAAGAGCATCTAAAAAAATAATTGATTTGTGAATTTAAAAAAAAAAAATCGTTGGAATGAATTTTGAGAAACTCGAAAAAAAACTGAATAAGTGCATCAGTAAAGTACTAGTACTTTTTGACCGATTTTATTCAAAAGCTTCTGAGATTTCAGAATATCGATCGCTAGATGTAAGACGCTTTGAGTGAATCTGAACAAGACCACAGAACGAGTGGTCGAAACTTTGTATGTTATCTAAATAAATCACTCTTTACTCCAAAATAAGAATTTTTACTTGATAGACTTTTTTCCGATAAGTTAATTAATTCGAAATTAATCCATTCCGTGATACACAATCAATAATAATACACTAATACCCGTATTCATAGTCGTTCCTTGAGGAAGAAGGAATATTTATATTTATACATTTATATAGGTATGAGGATTCCTTGTTCCTCAAGCAAACAATGACTAAGAATACGGGTATATATGTAGTCGAATAATTTTTTTTTTTTAAGATTCTCCGAGTTTTTAAATTTCAATAAATATCGAAAAAATATTTCAATTTGATTTATTCCATAAAACTTTGATTTATTACAAAACATTTATTAAAGTGCGATATACACGAGAGAGAGAGAGAGAGAGAGAGAGAGAGAGCTTCCCGCCCTTATAAACTAAGCCCTTCCCCTTCTGTTATTGCTTCGCTCCTGTTTCATGCCAGTTTACATATTTTATTTATTAGAACAAGGGATTACTGACCTAGTTATTTTTACAAGCGACACACACACACAATATTTATTTAAAAGACAAAAGCCTGCTGATTCAGAAGGGAGAAAATAAATTCATATTTTTATTAGGAAATTAAAAATTCCATCATAGAATAGCAAAGGCGTCAGAAACGATAACTCGAAATTGTTTATGCTCCCGATGGTATTTTTTGTAATTATTATTTTTTACTCAAAATATAGAAAAAGAATCTGGTAAGAGAAAGTTCTTCTGTGCTTGTCACACCAGAAAATAATAATTCTCATTTGATTTTATGAAATATTCGAAATAAATGAATAAATCCGCCACCAGGATTGATAATGATAAGCAAGGCAGGCGTTGAATGGTTGAGTGCCTCCCATGCCTTCCCCATGTATTGGTAACTAACGTGCACGAATTATCCTATAAATAAATGTATTACATATCTACCTATGACGCACGGTCAAAGGGAAATATATAAAAAAAAAAAAATAATATAAATATAAATCTCTCTCATCCATGAATGGGCATTCCCATTTAGATGGGATTTAATTTGGTGTGTCTTTTAATCACTTGTAAAACATTTGCCTGTATTAAATATTATATAACCCTACAATTTAATAAAGGGAAATTTCATTTGGAGCCCGTAGCTTCCTATTTTAACTGTCTCTTACCTATATATAGCCTATATATGTTAATAATATAGAGTAAGGTGGGGGCAAAAGTCCGCAGTTTTTCTTTGGGAATTTTTTTTTGACCTTCCTATGAAAGATACAATAAAAATAGGAACATCCCCTGAAAGCCTGGTTAATTGGCTATCTTACATAATTTTTTTGGTTTCCAATTCGGTAGCATAAGAGTAGGAGAGGTATTTAAACAAAAATTTTCATTTGCGGACTTTTGCCCCATCGAGGGGGTAAAAGTCCGCACTAGCGGGGCAAAAGTCCTTAGGTGCAAACAATTGCCCCTGCAGCGAACAAACTCTCGAACCAGGGTATAAAAAAGACTTAATAAGAAATACATCAGGTATAGGTACGTTTTATGTATTCATTTTATTTATTAGAAATACACAATAGGCCTTATAACAATTAGTCCCCAGTAAGATTGAAGTTCATAATCTGCATAAACATTTCGGGTCGTGGTCGTTTCCCTAGGCTCATTAATCCGATAAAATACTTGATAGGGGTATTAGAAACCCAGAAACTACTAGGTAGGGGTATTAGAAACTCGAATACCAATGGGTGACATTTGTTCCATTGGAGATCCATTGGGCCTTTTGCCCCGTCGGGGCCGCGGACTTTTGCCCCATTTAGCTATTTTCACCGAAGTGTCACAAAAAATTTTTATTGTTAACTGTAGAGAAAAAAAAGGTTTTAAAATATTTATTTAGGGTTATCAGCTTGCAATCAAAGACATTAGACAGTTAGAAAAGTGCATGCTGGTACATGTTGCAACCATGAGAATTTCCATAAATGTTAGATGGAAGGTGACAAAAACATAAATTTGCTCATTGTTAACAATCGGCTTCAAACACGTTATTGAATTTTGAATCATCGTCTGCTCTTGTTGTTAGCAACCTAACAAAGTTGTTTAGAACAACGCCAAGTCTTCCGGGGATTTTAAAATGAGGATTCGGACTTTTGCCCCGTGCGGACTTTTGCCCCACCTTACTCTATATATATTTTTTTTAACACTCACTTTTTTCTCACTCACTCTCACATTGTTAATTTTTTGACGCTTGACACACTAATGCATAATAGGCTCCATATATGAAATATATAGAGAAAGTATTGAAAGTCAAAAATTCGATATCAAGATTTTGATGGAAATACATGTTTTGAGGTCCCTGAGTCCAAAAAAGTGCGTCCCGCAAATTGGTCTGTATAGTGTGTGTGTGTGTGTGTGTGTGTGCTATGTGGACATTTTTAAGCATGAAGGAAATTAGCTACCAGGTTAAAATTTTATATTTAAGTTAGGCACTCTCATAAGTCGAGAAAATTAGCGTTGAAACAAAATTGCCCAATAAGTACTAGTACTTTACTGATTTACTTTTTCAGTTTTTTTCGATTTTCTCAAAATTCACGCCGATGATTTTGATTAAAATTCAAAAATTAAATATTTTTGGATGCTCTTTAAAAAGTATAACCGTAAAATTTTTCGTGAAAATTGTTCACTTTACTGAGTATTTCAGATTTTTCAAAATTCATTTTCCGGCTCTTTCTTCCATAGAGCCAATGTTAAATCCCCATATGGGGATTTGCATGTTAATTTCGATTCAAAAGGGGGTCGGGTCTTTGGAACTTTTTTCACATTTAAAAAATTTTTTCCAATTCTTATGAAAGTTTATATTTATTTAGGATTCTCTATTGTGAATAAAATATGCAAATAATGAGATTAAAATTTTGAAAAATAACCATAGTTTATTTCAAGCAGTCATCATTTAAATAAAATACACAGAGCCTATGGAAATTTTGAATCAATTGACTTTTTTACTTATGAAATGCAAGTGGTCAAGTTGACTAAGGTGCTATGGGAAAGTAAATATATCTCGACATACAAAAATCTGATGTGACAAACACGGTGCACAACTTTCTCTTACCGAAGGGTAAGAGAAAGTTGTGTGCTGTGTGCCAGTCACACCAGATTTTTTCTTTTCAAAACGAAATATTTTATTTTATTTTTTTTTCATTTGAACAGATTTTTAGTGTCAGCAGAGCCACGTTCCATATTCAATTGCGCCAATTTAGGCAGATGTTTAATTATAATGGAACATTCCCCAGTTGCCATGATTGATTTTATGTCTAAAGTTAAAAAGGGCGTCGCACCCTCATTGAAAATTTAAATATCGTTTACATTTAGGTGAATAAACATAAAAATGGCGGAAATTTCCATACGGGTCTTTTAGAAACGTAGGGAATTTTTTAATTTGTTGACGCTCGGAACAATAACCTCCGAGAGACAAGGCTGTCGAAAGCCATCGCTACTGAATTGTAATAAATGTATTTATCTAATGGCCACAGAAATGTTTCTTATAATGTGCTTCATAATCTCAATGCTTCGGAAAATAGTATTTTGGGGAACTAATCTCGTTGGAATCAATAAACCAGTCAGAATACATTTAGGTAGGCTACGCAGATTAGCAGATATTAAGTGGATTGATTTAATTTTAGGGGGTTTCAGTCCCCTTAATTCTTAATTATAATAGCGCTAGACCTGGAAGAGGGATGGTTTTTTGTCTCTCCATTTTCTTTCTTTTTCGTTAAAGAACTCGCCAATATAAATTGAATATTTGTCGTCCAAGACGCGAACCGAACTTGGGTGCTAAGGCGCTGGGGATATTTTTTGTCTTTGAATAGATAGGAAATCATAAAGTCGTAGCCCTATCTACCCTAAATGCATTATTGTTGTCGGCGAGTCAGTCTCAATTCCAGTTTGTCATTTCAATTCATGTTTTGTGTCATTCATTAATCATTCAGGAGTTTGTAGGTTAGTCTTTTGGAAAATCATTTATCATGTTTGTTACTTTTCAGTTAAAAAAACTCTGGTGTGACTAGTCCTACAGTACAATTTTCGTAATTGAAAGTTATGTTCTGTGTTTTTCACGCCAGATATTTTGTGTCGACATTTATATATTATGTTTTCGCCGTTATATTAGAATTCAAGATGTAAAATTTATAAACATGGGAAAATATTGTTAACATTTTGGCAACCATTTCTCTTATCAAGTGTACAAGAGTAGAGTGTGTTTCATACAATTTTGAGAGCAAAATGAGAATATACATTTGAAAGAGTATCAAAAAATAATTGGTTTATGAATTTTAAACAAAATCGTTGGAGCGAATTTTGAAAAAATCGAAAAAAATTGAACAAGTACATCAGTAAAGTACTAGTACTCTTTGGCCGATTTTGTTCAAAAGCTTCCTGTCACTTGCCAGAGGGGTACCTAACTTAAATATAAAATTTCAAGCTCCTAGCTCTTCATTTTCGAGATATTACCTTCACAGACAGACCATTTTGCAAGACCCACTTTTTTGGATCCAGGAGACCTCAAAACGTGAAGATCCATCAAAATCTCGACATCGAATTTTTGACATGAATCCAATACTTTCTCTCTCTATATATTAACGTATATAGGTAAGAGAAAGTAAAATAAAACCTTTAAGAAATCTTATAAATAAATCCCTTGCCTGGATCTTAAATAATATAATTGAATAATTTAAATAGCATCATATGCCGAAAATTATTAAAGTGTTCGAATCATTAAATAAAAAGGTTTTTATTTCACGATTTTTAAAATTTGCTTTTGATTATTTCCAGACGACCTTTAGTTCTAATTAATCCGGATAATCGAATTTCTACTGTATTAAGTTCTCTCTCAGTGAACTGCAATCCATTTGGGCGTGTCCAAATTGGATGCATTACCGAGTGAAAGGAGGCAAAAGTTAGAAATTCGGGTGAATCTTAGTTACGAGTGAAATAAAAAAAATCATATCTCCAGAAAAAATAATTTAAAAATTGTCCGACCGACCCACGGGAGACAGGTTTCAAATTTTTTATCATCCAATTTCATCAACTCTCGACTGTTAAACAAGACACGTTACTAAATAAATTTTATATAGGTAGAATAAAAAGATCATTAACACGACACGAGCAATTTGTTAGCCAGGGTTAGCTAGATGCCCGTCCGTATACGCTAATAAATAAGAGGCCTTCAATCATATTCGCCTTCTCGTCAGGCCATTAAAAATGCCTAACTACTCCACTCGTGGTGCGTGTGCTATTGAATAATTGCACGCATGGACATCGCCGAGCCTGAATACTGACATTGTCGTCAATAATGACGTCAATGAGAGAGAGAAGCAACCCTCTATTGTGCTCTATGATTAACAACTTATCTCGATGACATCTTCGTCAATTCAAAGAGATTGTATAGAGAGTTGTCCATAGTTTTTAGTCAGCTTTATGGACAAAGGTAATATTACCTGTCAAAAGTTTAAATCTGTTGTATATAATCCGGACAAAGTATAAACAATAAATTCAAATTCTAATATTTATTCTAAAATAAATTTTTATAAAATCGAAAATAAAATAAAATGAAAAGGTACATCAGACCAGATTTTTTTTTCTTGCATTTGATAACACAGATAGACCTTTTTTTTGAACTCAGGACTAAAAATAATCTTTTTTTATTTCTTTCGATGCAAATGCATGAACATGTTGATTGTTAATGGGCATACATTTCAATTTTTTTTCCCTTTTGTTTTGTTGTATTTGTTATTGTATTTAAATTTGTATTGTGTTTGTTGGACCTAGCCACCGAGGACTGGTGCCTCTAAGCGGGTCGTAATAAATTTATTTATTTAACGTGTATTTCCATAAAAATCTCGACAAATGAATGAAATACTTTCTCTATATTCAGTATACCTGGTATTAACACATGCAAGAAGGGCTAATTCCCCTATCGGGATCCCCGTTTATTTACCCGAGATCCTTTCGTGTACGAAGACACACACCCCTCAAACACTACCGGCTTCTTGTGTTTTTCCTTATTTCTGGTTCCACCCGTTTCCTTTTATCCAGGGAGGGTGTATTCTTTCTAGTACGTAGCCTAAATACAATATGTTACCTAATTGGAATAGGTTTTTTTTTTGTATTTTAAGACATTTAGAGACTGTATCTTGATTGGTAGCCATTTCGATTGAAACAAAATTGTTTCGTTTGGGAGCCCTGCTTCTAGCACAAGAGGCTTAGGCTCCAGAGCTACTCACTTTCCACGGTGCTACAGCACACATTTGAGATACTGTGGATATCAATAAAAAATAAAAAGAGTTTATTCGAAAGATCTATTAGTGAGTCATTTGGGTTGCCTACCTTTTGGCAACCAAACACTAACAATAGAATATTGAACAATTTTAATACAGTATTCATTAAAGTTTAGGCTTAAATACCGCATTCTAGTTTTGAAGCTGTAAACTTAGTAAACACAACCTCTCGTAAAGGAGACCTAATCAACAGGATTTAAGGTGTTATATAGAAATATAAATAATAATTGGTACATTTACTGTATTTCTAAAAATAAAAAAAAAACTTTAATATAAATTATGGCGGTTGACGAGTATATAACGTGGAAACGAACATGCAGCCAGAGGAAATAGCAACCAAACTATTATTAATATAAACATACTATTAATAATATTTTATGAATAACTATCTTTGGTTCTGAAGAAGGATGCGATTTGAGTCCGAAACGATGAACAAAAATAATTTTTTTATTTCTCCTGGCTACATGTTCCTTTCGACTTTGAAAACTTTTTTAACAAATAAGCTCTTTGAGTTTAATTATCTCAATGTTAGTGTTGGAGGTCGAGAGTTTGCATCCCATATTTTAGTAACCATTGAGTATAGATAAAGAGAAGTTTTCTTAAAAAAAAAGGTCCCTGGCTTTCTTTCTCTTCTCTTAGAGAGGACAAATAAATTTTTGTGGCATTTAGTCAGCGTCGGGGACTTTTCGGCCAGTGGGTGCCACGCCTTTGTGTTTGCCCCCATTTCGGTTTTCGACCCCCTGACCCCCTGGGTGGCGAATCTTCCGCTGCAGCGCAGGGTGGGGCCGCTGCTGCTATCGATCACACCCAGCCCTCCATTTCGTTTCGTTTGCACCCTTTGCCCTCCTGCTTCTTTAGGGTGCCTTCCCAAAGGAGTCCTCTATTTTATTACAAATCAATTTCACTAATATATAGACTAATAACTTTATTTTAATATCTTATCTATGATAAAAGCCAACCTAAATTACAATTTGAGATGTTCAATTATTAAAGTTGTATGTGTTGTTATAAAAAGGGATAAAATAAAATTTTTCTTTTTTTTTTGAAGATCTACAAACAAGGGATGGTTCATTTCCCGGCCTCTGCGATATTTATTTAAAATTAAATTGAATAAATATGGATCGCTTACAGTAATCATCAGTTTAATAAATATAAATAATAGTTCGCACATGGGTCATCGACCAGATGACCAGCTATGACCAATATTAAATGTTTACGCCCTGACCTCACCCCGATTGTTACTTTCTCTTACCTATGTATATATGTAATATATATATAGAGAGAAAGTATTGGATTCATGTCAAAAATTCGATGTCGAGATTTTGATGGATCTTCACGTTTTGAGGTCCCCTGAATCCAAAAAGTGGTTTTCGCGACATGGTCTGTCTGTGTGTGGGTGGGTGGGTGGGTGGGTGGGTGTGTGTCAAATTTTAAGCATGAAGGAATTGAGCTATGAGGCTGAAATTTTATATTTAAGTTAAACACCCCCGGGACCGGAAAAAATAAGCTTTTAATCAAAATCGGCCAAAGAGTACTAGTACTTTACTGATGTACTTTTTCAGTTTTTTTCGATTTTCTCAAAATTCGCTCTAACGATTTTGATTAAAATTCAAAAATCAATTATTTTTTAGATGCTCTTTCAAATGTATATTCTCGTTTTGCCCACAAAATTGTTTGAAGCACACTTTACTCTTGTGCTTCATAGGAAAGATAGGAGAAATGGTTGCCATGGTAACAAAATATAAATATTTTTCCATACTTATAAATTTTACATCTGAATTCAAATATTCCCTACTGCCGGGAACTAAATACATGTCGACACAAAAAATCTGGTGTGACAGCACAGTGCACAACTTTCGATTACCGAAGGTAAGAGAAAGTTGTGTGCTGTGCGCCAGTCACACCAGATTTTTAAATTCCATTTCCACCTTATCTTCGCATAGAAACAATGTTAATTTCCTATAGGGATTTGTATGTTAATTTCGATTCAAAAGGGGGTCCCCTTTGGAACTTTTTAGGCATTTAAAATTTTTTTTCCAATTCTTATGAAATTTTGTATTTATTTACGATTTTATATTGTGTATAAAATGTCCAAATATGAGATTAAAATTTTGAAAAATAACCATAGTTTATTTCAAGCAGTCAACATTTAAAATTCAAGTTTGAAACTAAGGTGCTATGGGAAACTAAATATATCTCGACACAAAAAATCTGGTGTGACCAGCCGGTGCACAACTTTCTCTTACCGAAGGGTAAGAGAAAGTTGTGTGCTGTGCGCCAGTCACACCAGATTGTTGTTATAACAGACATACAGTATACTGTAAAAACATTTTTGTTGATTTTACAATTGTTTAGGAAGTAAATTTCATAAACTCCTAGGGGCTTGGTCTAGTTGGTAGCCTGCTTACCTTCTATACCGAATGTCGCGGGTTCGGACCCCAGGCAGTCCGATGATTTTATTTAAGCCATTTAGACACCAAATGGCTTAAATAGAAATGCCTGGACCCCCATTAGATATTATAAATAATAATGGTTATCGTCTAAAGTCTTAAATGACCTGAGTTGCCGAAAAGACTGTGTGAATGTGTGTGTGAGTGTTAAGTGTAAATGAGAAAAAAGTGTTAATTTTTTTTTTCTTTTAACACACACTTTTTTCTCATTGACACTCACACTCACACACCCATTCACAAAGCCTTTTCGGCAACTTAGCCCATTTAAGACTTTGACGATAGCTTTTATATTATTTATAATACCTATTTGGTATCCAAATGGCTTATATAAAATCATCGGACTGCCTGGGGTCCGAACCCACGACGTTCGGTATAGAAGATAGGCACGCTACCAACTAGACCAAGCCCGTAGGCGTGTGAATGTTTAGAAAAAAAAAATTTCATAAACAAAAACATACTAAATTTAGCAATTCTTTGCACAAACCATTTACAAATGTATTGTAATTTTCCGAAAGCCGCTTGAAAATTTGAGTGTAATTTTAGAATTCCCAAACTTCTTATCCAAAATTACTATTACAATGTATGTAAAATTACAAATACATACTCTAT
>JAKCPI010029997.1:0-12030 GCA_023213315.1 Euborellia annulipes | reverse complement strand
TGAAAATTGAAATTAAAAATTTTTTTTTTTTTTTAAAGTGAAACTTTTATTATATCACTACGAATTTTTTGGTTCTTCTATCAGCATGTCGCTTTGTAACGAGGTGACGTAAAAAGCCATGACCGCTACAAGTCATGACGTCACAATCCGTGACGACAAAAATAAGAAAGTTGAAATTTAATATATATAATGAATTATAAAAAAATAATTGTGAGATTTAATAATTCAATTTTTAAATTGATAAAATATAATTTTTAAAATAATTTAAAATATTCAAATCTTCAATCTATATATACTGTATATATATAATCCAGTGGGGCGAAGCCCTCCTGGCTAGACGTGCCGCCCGCCGAAGGCGGGCGGCGCGGCTAATTACTAAATAAATATTGTTCACAGTTTTTAACATGCGTCTATTGATTTCCTATTTTCCAATTATTAAATTAAGATTAAAAACGCGATTTTAATAACCTTTAATTGAATAATTTTTTGAAAATTTTCAGTTAAACGCCTACGATCCGAAAAAGTTTCACTTGCATCGTGGTTTCCATAAAACCACATATGTTATTTTTTTTGTTGTAAATTTTTAAATGCATACATTTGTAAATTAAGTAGGTATATGCATATGCAAAGTAGTTATCATTTATATGAAAATTGTAAATTTAGTATTCCAAAACACACAGCGGCCTAACTAGCCTTTGAGGTCGGGGGAGGGGGGAAAAACTCAACTGGGGCGCCGTTTTTCGTTCGAGCTTTTTTTTTAGTAGGCTATAATCTCTATTTGTCCTTTTTTTTATTCGAATCTCGTTCGAGCCACCTGGATCGCCACTCTATACACACTAAAATTAAAAGATTTTTTTTTACAGTGTAGCTGCAACGAAAACACTTTCTCTCTCTTTAGAACGAGACCACAACTTCAACGTTTTTGATATGACCAGAAAAATAAACTTTATTCATGATGGACTTTGATGATGTCGAAGCCAAAAAAAAAAAGGAGATAATTCATGTTTTATTCTACATGTCCTTCAATGTTTTTTTTTTCTTCTTCCTTCATATCATTTGAAAAAATAATATTGATAATATGAATAATTCATAATAATCGTTTAGTTTGGATCGATTTCTCTAGGAGTTTTTATTAACATAAGAAAAAAAACAAATCTTGATATTCATTACGTTACGCCTTCTCTTATTATCATAAGTATTAAAAGGAATTCGCCGTTATTTAATACTAGAGATAATTTTTATAAAACACTTGCAAGAGATTTGATTATTTAATGACTATCCTTGAATATTTCAAATCAAAAACCTTCAAATTCCGATATTAAAATATTATCTAAATTATATAAAGTATTTAACTACATGTATTATTATTAAAAATTAAATGAGAAATTAAAATTAAAAAAAAAATTTTGGCATCGTTACATCATTTATGCCCAATCGCACCGCACACTTTAAGTATGACTTAAAATTAAGTATCAACAACCTGGCAACGTTGTAAATTTTAGTGATATTCTGGTGATTTATTTTTAATTTAATAATTTTTCTTTTAATAATCATAAACTAAATTAAATACATATTGTTTATAAATATTAATTTCAGAAAAATGAGAAAATCAGAAACAAAATATTAATTTTCATGATTTTTGATTAATTAATAGCAATTTTATATATAGGCTACTATATATAAATATTAATAACGATCTGTCACTCTATAACAGTGTTTTTCAATCTGTGGGTCGGGACCCCTAGGGGGTGGCGAAGCCCTACACGGAGGGTAGGCGGCAAAAGGAAAAAGGCAAAGTTCTACACGATAATAAAAACATAATTTCATGGAGAAGGGAAATAGGTACCAAAATAGAGAAAATCATATAACTTACATAGTCTTTTGATTTACAAACTTTTTGTCGGTCTATGAACCAAAGGAATCGCCAGAATTTTTCAACCTGTAAATTCAAAAAGATTGAAAAACACAGCCTCTACTAATATAAGACTGGAAAATTTCGTTTCAAAATTCCAACGGGAAGTTAGTCAGAGCGTGACAGACGGATGGACCAACAGGCCCTCCTCTAATATAATATAGATCATCCTCGAAAATATAGTTCATATTGTTCATGTTTTTTATAAGAAAAATCGAAATCGAATCCAAAAAATGTATTATTATTAGTTAATTAATATTATATTATCAATATTGTTTTTTAGCTTAAGTCATTGCTAAGCCCCGAAATCGAGGGCTTAAATATTTGGGGGTTAAGTATGAAATTTAACAAACTTTCATTGTCATCCGTTGCTAACCACGCTCGTTGCTAAGATAACACGTTCTCTGATTGAAAATAAAATCATGTTTCAAGACCCAAATGGCGTGAATAAAGATGCCAGGACCCCCAATATATATTTATTAATAAATAACAGTATCGTTTAAGTCTTATAATATTAAATCACAAATAAATCAGCAGAATATCACTAAAATTTACAACGTTGCCATGTTGCTGATACTTTATTTTAAGTTATACTTAAATTGTGCGGTGCGATTGGGCATTATAGCGTGAATGTCAAACATCCCGTCCCCATTTCACTTTCTCTTACCTTTTATTTTTACTTTCCTGCTTTTCCTCTATATATATGTTAATATATACAGAGAAAGAAATTGTTGGAGTTCATGTCAAAAAAATTCGATGTTGAGATTTTGATGGATATACACGTTTTGAGATCCCCTGAATCCAAAAAAGTGGTTTTCGCGACATGGTCTGTCTGTCTGTGTGTCCGTGAACAAAATATCTCAAGAACGAAAAGAGCTAGCTAGGAAGTTGAAATTGTATATTTAAGTTAGGCACCCCCATGGGACGTGACACGAAGCTTTTGAACAAAATTTACCAAAAAGTACTAGAACTTTATTGATACGCTTTTTCTCTAAATTCGCTCCAACGATTTTTTTTTAATTAAAAAAATCAAATATTTTCTTAGATTCTCTTTAAAATGTATATTCTCATTTTGTCATTAAAATCTTCTGAAGACCACTTTACTCTTGTATTTCATAGGGAAGATAGGAGAAATGGTTGCTATGGTAACAAAATATAAATATAAAAAGTATACCAAAAGTCGCGGGTTCGGACCCCAGTCAGTCCGATGATTTTATTTAAGCCATTTGGAAACCAAATGAATGTGAGTGTGAATGAGAAAAAAAAGATATTTTTCGGCACCGGAGGTCATTTAGACCTAATCTCTATTTTTGGTAGCTAATTAAATTGAAATAAATTTTTGCCCTTAACCCCTAGCATAAGAGGCCGATACTCTACCACTGTGCTAATAAATATTTTTCTGTTTTTATATCTTTCATCTTGATTCTAACAGGCCTATATCGGCGAAAATTAAATATATGTCGACACAAAAATACAAGTGTGGCAAGCACAGAACACAACTTTGTGTTCTGAGTATGCGACTAGCCACTCCAGATTTATAAAATTTCTATTGATTATTAATTAATTACCTTTGGTAAAAATTATTTTTTCCTTTTAAAAAAACTTTAAGTAAACTTGCTACTGTAGACATGTTTGTTCTTTCACAAGATGAAAAAAAAATAATTTAAATTCATATTTTTTTTCCGAAAAAGGAAGTTGTCTCCCCCCCCTCCTCTCTTTACTATTTAGTTAAAATAAGCACGTTTTTTTTTCGTTGAATCATATCTTGCATACATTTCCCTCTCTCTCTTTTTCTTTGAAATAAAGATCTCACCTCGTCGTTGGCGACGTTGTCTTTCCCCAATCTTTTTTTTTTCTTATTTTTCGATTAGTATGCATGGCCAAGAACATTGCAGCATTTCGACCACAACTCGTCCTCATATTTTATCTCTTTTCTGTTATATATTCAATATTAAAAAAAAAAAATGCTTTTTTGGCTTCATTCAATTTCTCCTTTTACTTTTTTTCACTTATAAATTTATACATACTTTTGCATGATTTATCACAATTTCTCTTGATAATGATAATAATTAATTCATGACGCCTGGCAGGCGTCGCACCCAAAAGGGGCAAATTAATATTCATGGCGCCTGTTGTGAATAAGGAGAGGAAATCAGCCAGTAGGGTAATCTCTAATTTAATAATATGCCTTCGTCGTTAAAAATGTGCATTATTTAAATGAAACCTAAACGTTTCATTCTTACAGACTAATCTACTGGCTGACTTCTCTTCCTTTCACATAAATAGAATAGGGATCGAAAAGTCGACTCTGACTTTAGTTAAGAATCGATCTTTTACTGTAAATAATCGACTCGAAACTCTTTAAGTCGATTAGAATCGATTCTTCCTGGACGACTTCGACTTTTTTCTTGCAATACTTAGTATCTACACATACACACCAATCAACACGCTTTCTAAGATCTGTTAGTGAACATATGTGGCATTCTTAAATCCTCCTTTTTAATGTTTTTATTTTGATACTCAATTTATATATTTTATTTTAATGCTCGGTGCCATATCACATGCAATTTCTGGATAGAATATTCTTTTATAAAAATATTGAAAACAATATTTGTGGCTGTTGTATTTAAAAAAAAATGTTTAAATACTTGATAAATCTTATATTTAGTATATACTGAGTATCTCCTAAGCACGAGTTAGAGAGTTTTTAAAAAGTCGACTTTCAGAAATGATTAATCGATTCCGAGAATCGAAAAATATCAAGTCGATTCCAAAATCAAAAATCGACTTTTCCAGCGCCTTTTCCATCCCTAAAATAGAATTAGCTTTTTTTTTTAAAGAAAGTATGTTTTCTTCAGGTTAAAATTTTTTTTTCTCGATTTTTTTAAACACTTGTAAAAATTATTTCCTTTTCTTTCTTCCAGATTGACATTTACAATGCACACGGAAAAACCTGAAGAAGGCATAACCTCTATGCCGAAACGTACTCTTAAAAGGTGAATTAATGTTCTTTGCATGGAATTTCATTTTGATAATTAAATTTAAAGAAAAAAATCTGGTGTGACTGGCGCACAGCACACAACTTTCTCTTACCTTCGGTAATCGAAAGTTGTGTACTGTGCTTGTCACACCAGATTTTTTGTGTCGACATATATTTAGTTCCCGACAGTACGGAACATTTGAATTCAGATGTAAAATTTATAAGTATGGGGAAGTATTTATATTTTGTTACCATGACAACCATTTCTCCTATCTTCCCTATGAAATACAAGAGTAAAGTGGTCTTCAGAAGATTTCAATCGCAAAATGAGAATATACATTTTTAAAGAGCATCTAAAAAATAATTGATTTTTGAATTTTAAAAAAAATCGTTGGAGCAAATTTTGAGAAAATCGAAAAAAACTGAAAAAGTACATCAGTAAAGTACTAGTAATCTTTGGCCGATTTTGATTAAAAGCTTATTTTTCCGGTCCCGGGGGGTGTTTAAGTTAAATATAGAATTTCAACCTCGTAGCTCAATTCCTTCATGCTTAAAATTGAACACAGACACACCCACCCGCCCACCCACACACCCACCCACCCACACACCCACCCACCCCACCCACAGACAGACAGACCATGTCGCGAAAACCACTTTTTTGGATTCAGGGGACCTCAAAACGTGAAGATCCATCAAAATCTCGACATCGAATTTTTGACATGAATCCAATACTTTCTCTCTATATATATATTACATATATACATAGGTAAAGAAAGTAAAAAAAAAATATTTTATAGCATGCAAATTATCTATGTCAAGTTGCCCGAGCTAAGGCTCTCATTTCCCTTTATTAATCTCTCTTCCATCAAACGCTTGCTTGTTAGAAAAAAAAAACCCATTTCTTTCGGATCTAAATCCTTTTTATAACACGCTCTAACAAATGTAATATTTCTATTAGGATTTGTAATTACAAAAACATTCAATTCTTAGAAAATAAAATGAGATTGAAATCCATCTTTGGCTAAAAATGCGTCGTTGATTTCCTTTTTTTTTTTCTTCTCACACATCTTCGCGCAATCTGATAGTTATTTAACCTTCAAAGTTGTTACTGGAATTTTTTGTCGATGTCGTCAAAATTTTCTAGTGATAATAAAATAAATTTTCTTGTTTTTATTTAGATAAGATGAATGAATCCGTTTTGCAAGGAGATTATTTAGAATGGTCCAATTTCCAGCTGCTGTGACCCCCAGATGCCCTTTTGATTGCTCCACATCCTCCTTCCTTTCTTCTTGGATTTTCACTATTCTCTTCTAATTATATTATGTTCATTGATGGTGCCACTCCCTCCGAGAGGATAAGAGTCGAGCCTTTTGGTTTCGTTATTGATGGATAACCATGTTCACATATTGTCATTTGAATTGCCTATGTACAGGCGTAATTTGATTTTTTATCTATAAATAAATTTGACTAGAATATAGAAGCGCGAGTAATAAGGTGATAAAGATGAAATAAATAAAGATGAAATTTCGCCGTTCGTTCGGTCCGCACATCTTCATGAGCTGTTTGCGTCCTTTTTACTCGTAAATATTATAACGCTGAGGTTTTTGAAGTGTTGGGCACAACGCATACATAATTTTTGCTTGATAGAATGTCTGATCCGTCACGTTACTCGCTTCGATCCCCCGAGATTACCCAATCGAGCGAGCCATTTAACGCTCATGTGTTTAGACTAGAAACTGAATGTTTTTATTATTTTTATAACAACTATATATGCAATAATAATTAATAATTCGACTAAGTAATAACATTCATTACTTAAAATCGATTACAAACGTCAAAAAAACACGTAGGTGAAAAAAAAGTTGAATATTTGGGCACGCAATGCTTTTTCTGTTCTAATCAAAAGAAAAACGCGAGCGAATTCTTTCGGAGTCTTATGGCAAGATGCTCTGACGATTCCAATTTGTATGCTCTGGTTTTAACGCAGGGGGCGAAATTCGTAGACGCTGAATTGCAAAAAGTACTAGGTGCGACTGTGTTACTGTCAACAATTGATCAATTTGAATGAAGCATTGATAGAAAAACGTCTGGAATGGGCCAGAAGAGATGGTCAGGCCATCTTAGAGCATAACAACGCTCCGTCCTATAACAAAAAAGACGTCAGGGATACCATTGCTGCAGGTGGATGGGGCATCCTATCCCACCCGCCGTACTCTCCAGACCTGGCTCCTTTGGATTACCATTTGTTTTCATCGATATGACGCTCTCTCACTGAGCAGCAATTTCAGTAATTTAAAAAATGTTCAAAAATGGATCGACGGGAAAAACGAACAGGTGTTTTGGCAGGAAATCAACAATTTGCCCGAAAGATGGGAAAAATATGTAAAAAGCGAGGGCCGATCCTTTAAATAAAGCAAATTTTATTATTCTCCCTGAATTTTCGTGTTTTTTTAAGAAAAAAAAATTGATCATAATTACCAGACACACCTCGTATTATTCAAGAAAAAAAGTTGAGGGACAACGCCAGTTTTTATATTTATATTATATTTTCTATTTTATTTATTTCTCTTTAAGTTTTAGACCCAGTATAGACATTTTTTAGGGTAAAAAAAATAAATAAATATATTGCAAGAAGTAGTGGGTGAATGTATAATTTATAATGAAGAGATAAAGGCAGTCAAAGAAAATTTTTTTTCTTGACGACGTTTAGGCCGATTATTCCGGCCTTCATCAGAACAACTGTTTTATTTGCCTCGAGCTTAGAGGGGCTCTTGCTTTAGTGATGGCCACTCTTGAACCAGAAGTCATGTCATTTGACGAATGTTCGCACTTATGTCAGGATCTGCCAAGAACCTCTCTAAATTAAAGGCAAACAAAACACATACCCTGATGAAGGCCGAAACGTCGACATTGTTGTTCAACAAAGCAATATTTTTTTCTGCTTGTCTCTATCACTTTAAAACACGAGTTATGAATGCAAATGTTTATTTCATTTCTGCAATTAGTTATTATTTATCGTTATTTAATTAATAGAAAACTTTCTCTCAAGACAGAAGAGAGTAAAATTCATCCAAGTGATTTGATGATTGCAAGTTTCCTATTCTCCCTTTCCCTTCCATTTCATCCTACTTATTTATTTACTTATGCACATAAATAAGATATTTAGAATATTTAAATTCATGATGAGAATGTCATTAATATTAAAAGGTAGTTAATGAAGTTTTTGATATAATATATCTTCTTCAGTACTCGCCTTATTCCCGCGATGCGGGGTCGGTGAACCTCACTTTTTCCCTCCAACCCTTTCATGCGTTTTTGCGAGAAGGATAGAACAGGCCGGCCAGTCGCTCGGTCTGACGTCTGGTGAAAAGAAGAAGGGAAAGACATACATAGAAAAACTTGAATAATGGTACGTGGCTGTAGCTGATATGTTTAATAGGAAAGAGGGTGCAGCCAAATAATTGAGCCTCTATTCAGTAATGGACACTCTTTATTGGGACGTTTCGGCTGGGATCAACCCTGCCATCTTCAGCCTTCATATATAAAATTTAAATATGCTCTTTTAAGGCTGCAGATGGCAGGGTTGATCCCAGCCGAAACGTCCCAATAAAGAGTGTCCATTACTGAATAGAGGCTCAATTATTTGGCTGCACCCTCTTTCCTATTAAATACATAAAAGGACTACCTGTTCCAGCTCGGGCAGCTTGTATCCACAAGATTTATGTACCTGGTCATCTCATACTGTGTATATATTTATTATATAAGAATTGTTCAACAATGAATAAAATCCAATATGACACTTAATGACTTTTCGCCATCTCTGAGGATGGTTCAAACACGAAACCGAAACGTCAGCTGTGTGAATTAAACGTATAAAGAAATAACCTTGGCTGCATCTCTCATTTCTACCTTCTTATTAATATCCACAAGATGTGGGCGCCTGCAAGTAAAAAAGGCTGCTCACTTGTTAATTTTTACAACACTCGAGTTGAAAAGTCCTTTAGTGCAGCCGTTTCTAGCCAGGGGGCTCGCTATTCAATTTATTGTAGTTTTTTTCTTGTAATTTAAAACGTGTCAATATTATTATAAGTATTAAAACAAAAACAAAAGGTGGAGAGGCTCGGAAAAAAGTAGTAGATGTAGTAGCATAAAAGTCAAAATCTGCTGCTTTAGTGAGTTGTCATTTGGGTTGCCTATTTTCCAGTAAACGCCTTTCAAGAAATCATTTAAAAAATCTCTTCCTATTTTAAAATCTGATCGAGATCTTTAAAATCTGATGTAGTAGACCCTGATTTGTTTTTTATTTTTATTCTTTAACACCTGGCAAAAAAAAAAAATAAAACCATTTCTCACTAAACGCTCTATTTAATAGGAAAAGCCGAGGAAAGAGCTTTCATGTTGCTTTCCTTGGCAAGGTCATTGGCAAACAGGCTTGGCTCCTTTTTTTTTTTTAATCTTCTCCGAGTGTACTTCTTAAAGAAGAAAGCACAAACTGAAATCAATCTCTAGTAATTGATTAACAGAATAGAATCTTTTTTTTCTTTTGTTATAAACATTATAATCCTTCTACCTCATCCATCTTCTCATTCTTGCTTCGAGATTTCCGGTCAACGATGAATTAAATCGATTTGGACAATACTCTTAACAACGAACGCCTCTATTATTTTTATAAATCAAATCAAACAAATTTTAAATACTTTCAAATTTCCGTTTATTATTTATTAAATATTTCTTCTTTAAATAGCGAAGAAATGGAGTTATTGTATAGAGAGCTGTCGCAAATTTGTTTATTAAACCTTTTGTGGTTATTTTATTATTGATTAAAAATCTATTCATATAATTCGTCCGTCTGTCTGTCTGCCACGCTCTATTTGGACAACTTCCCGTTGGCCGAAGGCGGGCGCCGCGGCTAGTATATATATAAATACTGAACAGCACAACTTTCGACTACTTATTCTGTAGTCTTTTCAATTGTTTTTAGTATGGTAATGAAAACAATGAATGTACTAAAGAATTATGGCTGTGCAAAATAATCGAT
The DNA here is from genome assembly GCA_023213315.1 of Euborellia annulipes. Lineage (NCBI taxonomy): Eukaryota > Metazoa > Arthropoda > Insecta > Dermaptera > Anisolabididae > Euborellia > Euborellia annulipes. The sequence continues at coordinate 2,100 of JAKCPI010029997.1, read as the reverse complement.
TATTTTTCATGGGATGAAACTCGTATACTTAAAAAAAAGAAATTTTACTAACAAAATTTTCGCATAAGGAAAAAATGGGGGATAATCGATTATTTTTTTCCATAATCGATTATTTTTTTCTATAATTCATCATTTTTTTCCCCATAATCGATTATTTTTTCCATAATCCATTATTCTTTCTATAATCCATTATTTTTCCACAATAGATTATTTTTTCCATAATCGATTATTTTTTTCCATAATCCATTATTTTTCCACAATAGATTATTTTTCTTACAATCGATTATTTTTTCCATAATCGATTATTTTTTCCATAATCGATTATTTTTTCTATAATCCATTATTTTTTCCATAATCCATTATTTTTTTCATAATCGATTATTTTTTTTCCATAATCTATTATTTTTTCTCACAATCGATTATTTTTTTCTATAATCCATTATTCATTATTTTTATCTATAATCCATTATTTTTTCCATAATCCATTATTTTTTTCCATAATCGGACACCCCTAAAAAAGTCGACTGTCAGGATTCAATAATCGATTATTTTTCATAATCGATAATCGATTTTTTTTCTATATTCGAACTTCTCTATCAAGAACTTGATAATTCCTGTAATATAAATTAACATTTCATATTTCTACTTTTTTTACTACTACTTTTTTTTTAAGGAAAAAAACTTTTTTTTAATGTTTACATAAACAACAGAATGAGCCCCCCCCCCTCGCCCCCAGGCAAAAATAAGCAAATGCGATGCTACACCAATTTTAATATTTCTATCAGTGGAAACTAAATATATGTCAACCCAAAAAATATGGTGTGACAATCACAGAACACATCTTCCAATTACCAAAAGGTAGGAGAAAGTTGTGTGGTGTGAGACCAGTCACACCAGATTTTTTATTTAAAGAACTATTATTTGTACAAAAGTGTTGGTCACATCAGATAATTTAAGTAAATATTTATTTATTTATTAACCTACTCTAAATGAATTGGATGGATCCATTTCCGTAAACACTGATTGTGAAAACTTATAAATTGAGTGTCCAGGCAATCAAGAATGAAGCCCCCGGAGTCGAGTCTCCTTCTGCATCGGAAATAGCCTCACTGACCTAGAGAATCTCCTCATTTTGATATATTTATAAAAGCACAGCGTCTTTTGCCAACTGCATTCTTTTGGGACAGGACAAGGATTTTGCGGGCCTCGCGGCTCAAATCTTCTCTCAATACCAATAATTAATTCATGGGAATAATATTCTAAAAAAAAAAAAAAAAGTGTAACTCAGGAAAATTTTTTACTCTAATTTCAATTCAAATAAGGCATTGTATTTAATCCATTATGCATAATATTACAAGAACTTCCTATATAATTAAATTATATAACGTAATATTTTCGCAGAGATTTATGGAATTTAATGGGATAGAATGAGCAAACAGGATGTCACAAAAATAATCCATTGTTTTTTTTTTTACTACCATTTCATCTTATACGTTTTATCCCTTTAGATTACGAGCAATTTGGAGTAGGACGTATTCAAATTTATTGGCTATGAAAGGATGTAAAAAGAAAAGTTATAGTAAATAAATGTATTTATGTTATTTGATTTTTTAGACAAATATGTTTCGGTAATGTGTTTCACACCTCCTCAGTGTCAAAACCGTTTCCTCCAGCCTTCCAGCGAAATTTCAAAAAATATAATAAAGAGAGACATAAAATTTTTATAATTTTTTTGACCGATCGTCAGTCTAAGGAGAAGAAGCTGCAAAGTCAATTTAAATTGATAAAAATCTCGTCTGAATCAGCATATGAACATAAAAGTTTAGGTTAAAAATTATAAAAAAAGTATTTTATATTTTTTTTAATTTTTTTTTTATTTATTCATTTGGGTGGGAGAGAGGTAGCGGGGCAATTGCTCGGATCGTCCAAACACCCCCTTCTCCCCCTAAAAAATCTCTAGCTACAGCCCTGATTATTTTTCTATGAAGAAATACAATAATTTTTTTTGCTTTGACTTTATAAAAATGGATCGAATAATCTCACTTTTTTAAAATCTTTTATTCAAGGTTATTTTCTGCAACGGAGACCATTTAGTCTCCG
>JAKCPI010029996.1:0-11577 GCA_023213315.1 Euborellia annulipes | reverse complement strand
GAAAATTGAAATTTTAAAATGTTTTTTTTTTTTTTTTTTTTTTGTTGTAAATTTTTGAACGCATACATTTGTAAATTTAGTAGGTACTATGCATATGCAAAGTAGTTATCATTTATAAGGGAAAATTGTAAATTTAGTATTCCAAAACACACAGCGGCCTAACTAGCCTTTGAGGTCGGGGGGAGGGGGCAAAACTCAACTGGGGCGCCGTTTTTCGTTCGAGCTTTTTTTTTTTTAGTAGGCTATACGAATCTCATTTGTCCTTTTTTTTTTTATTCGAATCTCGTTCGAGCCACCTGGATTCGCTACTCTAAACACACTAAAATTAAGATTTTTTTTTAAAGTGTAGTTGCAACGAAAACACTTTCTCTCTCTTTAGAACGAGACCACAACTTCAACGTTTTTGATATGACCAGAAAAATAAACTTTATTCATGATGGACTTTGATGATGTCGAAAGCCAAAAAAAAAGAAGATAATTCATTTTTATTCTACATGTCCTTCAATGTTTTTTTTTTCTTTTTCCTTCATATCATTTGAAAAAATAATATTGATAATATGAATAATTCATAATAATCGTTTAGTTTGGATCGATTTCTCTAGGAGTTTTTATTAACATAGAAAAAAAACAAAATCTTGATATTCATTACGTTACGCCTTCTCTTATTATCATAAGTATTAAAAGGAATTCGCCGTTATTTAATACTAGAGATAATTTTTATAAAACACTTGCAAGAGATTTGATTATTTAATGACTATCCTTGAATATTTCAAATCAAAAACCTTCAAATTCCGATATTAAAATATTATCTAAATTATATAAAGTATTTAACTACATGAGAAATTAAAAAAAAAAAAAAATTTTGGCATCGTTAGATCATTTATAGCATGAATGTCAAACATCCCGTACCCATTTTACTTTCTCTTACCTTTTATTTTTTTTTATTTAAACACTCACACTTTTTTCCCACTCACACACACATGCACACCGTCTTTTCGGGAACTTAACCCATATACAATACTCGTATTTTTATAATATATATATTTGGGGTCCAGGCATTCTTATTTAAGCCACTTTCTCTTACCTATATATATTTAAAAATAAATGATCGAATTCTTATCAAAAATGTGATTTTGATGGAAATACACTTTTTGATGTCCTCTGTGTCGGAAAAAAATTGGATCCCGAAAAAAGGTCTTCTCTGTCTTTCTGTGTAAATGTGTGTGTGTATGTGTTCAAAGTAAAGTATGAAAGAAATGAGCTACGGGGTTGAAATTTTATATTTGAGTTAGGTACTCCCTTAAGACGTGACACGAAGCCTTTGAACAAAATTGGCCAAAGAGTAGGCCTACTAGTATACTTTATTGATATACTTTTTAAATTATTATATTTATTTTTCTATTATTCCAAAATTGGCTTTGACGATCTTGAGTAAAATTCAAAAATCAATTATTTTTTAGATTCTCTTTAAAATGTATATTCTCATTTTGCTCTTTTGAAGCACACTTTACTCTTGTACTTGATAGGAAAGATGGAGAAATGGTTGCTATGGTAACAAAATATAAATATTTCTTTTCATTTATTTAATGTCTTTTTCGGGCCCTCGGGGCTTGGTGTAGTGGTTAGCGTGCTAGCCTCGTTTACCAAGAGTCGCGGGTTCGGACCCCAGGCAGTCCGATGATTTTATTTAAGCCATTTAAATACCAAATGGCTTAAATAAGAATGCCTGGACACTATATATGTATATTAATCAATAACGGATATCGTAAAAGTCTTATATGGCCTGAGCCTGAAAAGACAATGTGAATGTGTGTGTGAGTGTTTAAAAAAGTCTTTTTCGGCACCGGAGGCTATTTAGGCCTAATCTCTATTTATTATTGGTAGCTAATTAAATTCAAATAAATTTTTGCCCTTAACCCCTAGCATAAGAGGCCGATACTCTACCACTGTGCTAATAAATATTTTTCTGTTTTATTATATTTTTCATCTTGATTCTAATAGACCTATATCGGCAGAAAGTAAATATATGTCGACACAAAAATACAGGTGTGACAAGCACAGAACACAACTTGGTGTTTTGAGTTATGCGACTAGCCACACCAGATTTATAAAATTTCTATTGATTATTAATTAATTAATTTTGGTAAAAATTATTTTTTCCTTTTAAAAACTTTCAAAACTTTTTAAGTAAGCTTGCTACTGTAGACATGTTTGTTCTTTCACAAGATGAAAAAAATAATTTAAATTCATATTTTTTCCGAAAAAAGGAAGTTGTCTTCCCCCCCCCCCTCTCTCTCTCTCTCTCTCTTTACTATTTAGTTAAAATAAGCACGTTTTTTTTTTCGTTGAATCATATCTTGCATACATTTCCCTCTCTCTCTTTTTCTTTGAAATAAAGATCTCACCTCGTCGTTGGCGACGTTGTCTTTTCCCCAATTTTTTTTCTTATTTTTTCGATTAGTATGCATGGCCAAGAAGATTGCAGCATTTCGACCACAACTCGTCCTCATATTTTATCTCTTTTCTGTTATATATTCAATATTAAAAAAAAAACTGCTTTTTGGCTCATTCAATTTCTCCTTTTACTTTTTTTCACTTATAAATTTATACATACTTTTGCATGATTTATCACAATTTCTCTTGATAATGATAATAATTAATTCATGACGCCTGGCGGGCATCGCACCCAAAAGGGGCAAATTAATATTCATGGCGCCTGTTGTGAATAAGGAGAGGAAATCAGCCAGTAGGGTAATCTCTAATTTAATAATATGCCTTCGTCGTTAAAAATGCGCATTATTTAAATGAAACCTAAACGTTTCATTCTTACAGGCTAATCTACTGGCTGACTTCTCTTCCTTTCACATAAATAGAATAGGGATCGAAAAGTCGACTCTGACTTTAGTCAAGAATCGATCTTTTAGGCTACTGTAAATAATCGACTCGAAACTCTTTAAGTCGATTAGAATCGATTCTTCCTGGACGACTTCGACTTTTTTCTTGCAATACTTAGTATCTACACATAACACACCAATCAACACGCTTTCTAAGATCTGTTAGTGAACATATGTGGCATTCTTAATTCCTCAATTTTAATGTTTTATTTTGATACTCAACTTTCTATATTTTATTTTAATGCTCGGTGCCATATCACGTGCAATTTCTGGATAGAATATTCTTTTATAAAAATATTGAAAACAATATTTGTGGCTGTTGTATTTAAAAAAAATGTTTAAATACTTGATAAATCTTATATTATAAATAAATAAATAATTTAATATTTACTGAGTATCTCCTAAGCACGAGTTAGAGAGTTTTTAAAAAGTCGACTTTCAGAAATGATTAATCGATTCCGAGAATCGAAAAATATCAAGTCGATTCCAAAATCAAAAATCGACTTTTCCAGCGCCTTTTCCATCCCTAAAATAGAATTAGCTTTTTTTTTTTTTAAAGAAAGTATGTTTTCTTCAGGTTAAAATTTTTTTTTCTCGATTTTTTTAAACACTTGTAAAAATTATTTCCTTTTCTTTCTTCCAGATTGACATTTACAATGCACACGGAAAAACCTGAAGAAGGCATAACCTCTATGCCGAAACGTACTCTTAAAAGGTGAATTAATGTTCTTTGCATGGAATTTCATTTTGATAATTAAATTTAAAGAAAAAAAAATAATTTTATAGCATGCAAATTATCTATGTCAAGTTGCCCGAGCTAAGGCTCTCATTTCCTTTATTTCCTCTCTTCCATCAAACGCTTGCTTGTTAAAAAAAAAAAATACCATTTCTTTCGGATCTAAATCCTTTTTATAACACGCTCTAACAAATGTAATATTTCTATTAGGATTTGTAATTACAAAAACATTCAATTCTTAGAAAGTAAAATGAGATTGAAATCCATCTTTGGCTAAAAATGCGTCGTTGATTTCCTTTTTTTTTTTTCTTCTCACACATCTTCGCGCAATCTGATAGTTATTTAACCTTCAAAGTTTTTACTGGAATTTTTGTCGATGTCGTCAAAATTTTCTAGTGATAATAAAATAAATTTTCTTGTTTTTATTTAGATAAGATGAATGAATTCGTTTTGTAAGGAGATTATTTAGAATGGTCCAATTTCCAGCTGCTGTGACCCCCAGATGCCCTTTTGATTGCTCCACATCCTCTTTCCTTTCTTCTTGGATTTTCACTATTCTCTTCTAATTATATTATATTTATTGATGGTGCCACTCCCTTACGAGAGGATAAGTCGAGCCTTTTGGTTTCGTTATTTATGGATAACCATGTTCACATATTGTCACTTGAATTGCCTATGTACAGGCGTAATTTGATTTTTTTATCTATAAATAAATTTGACTAGAATATAGAAGCGCGAGTAATAAGGTGATAAAGATGAAATAAAGATGAAATAAATAAAGATGAAATTTCGCCGTTCGTTCGGTCCGCACATCTTCATGGCCTGTTTGCGTCTTTTTACTCGTAAATATTATAACGCTGAGGTTTTTGAAGTGTTGGGCACAACGCATACATAATTTTTGCTTGATAGAATGTCTGATCCGTCACGTTACTCGCTTCGATCCCCCGAGATTACCCGATCGAGCGAGCCATTTAACGCTCATGTGTTTAGACAAACTGAATGTTTTTATTATTTTTATAACAACTATATATGCAATAATAATTAATAATTCGTCTAAGTAATAACATTCATTACTTAAAATCGATTACAAACGTCAAAAAAACACGTAGGTGAAAAAAAAAGTTGAATATTTGTGGCACGCAATGCTTTTTCTGTTTAATCAAAAGAAAAACGCGAGCGAATTCTTTCGGAGTCTTATGGCAAGATGCTCTGACGATTCCAATTTGTATGCTCTGGTTTTAACGCAGGGGGCGAAATTCGTAGACGCTGAATTGCAAAAAGTACTAGGTGCGACTGTGTTACTGTCAACAATTGATCAATTTGAATGAAGCATTGATAGAAAAACGTCTGGAATGGGCCAGAAGAGATGGTCAGGCCATCTTGGAGCATAACAACGCTCCGTCCTATACCAAAAAAGTCGTCAGGGATACCATTGCTGCAGTTGGATGGGGCATCCTATCCCACCCGCCGTACTCTCCAGACCTGGCTCCTTTGGATTACCATTTGTTTTCATCGATATGACGCTCTCTCACTGAGCAGCAATTTCAGTAATTTAAAAAATGTTCAAAAATGGATCGACGGAAAAAACGAACAGTTCTTTTGGCAGGAAATCAACAATTTGCCCGAAAGATGGGAAAAATATGTAAAAAGCGAGGGCCGATCCTTTAAATAAAGCAAATTTTATTAGTAGAAGGAGAATAAAAGAGAGAGCAGCTAATTTTATTTTCTTTTATTAAACCCTCATTGCTGACGTTTCTGTCATGAACATGGATGGCCCTAAACAGGGCCGAAACGTCAGCAATGAGGGTTTAATAAAAGAAAATAAAACTAGCTGCTCTCTCTTTTTATTCTCCTTCTACTACATCAATTAACCAGCTATATTAAAAAAAAAACCTCTAATATCAAATTTTATTATTCTCCCTGAATTTTCGTGTTTTTTTAAGAAAAAAATTGATTATTATTAGCCAGCACACCTCGTATTATTCAAGAAAAAAAAGTTGAGGGACAACGCCAGTTTTTTTTTTTAAATTAGCTTATATTTTCTATTTAATTTATTTCTCTTTTAGCTTTAGACCCAGTATAGACATTTTTTAGGGTGAAAAAAAAAATATATATATATTGCAAGAAGTAGTGGGTGAATGTATAATTTATAATGAAGAGATAAAGGCAGCCAAAGAAATTTTTTTCTTGACTACGTTTAGACCGATTATCCCGGTCTTCATCAGAACAACTCTGTTATTTGCCTCGAGCTTAGTTTAGTGATGGTCACTCTTGAACCAGACGTCATGTCATCTGATGAATGTTCGCACTTATGTCAGGATCTGCCAAGAACCCCTCTAAATTAAAGGCTGATGAAGGCCGAAACGTCGACATTATTGTTCAATAAAGCAAGATTTTTTTCTGCTTGTCTCTATCACTTTAAAACACGAGTTATGAATGCAAATGTTTATTTCATTTCTGCAATTAGTTATTATTTATCGTTATTTAATTAATAGAAAACTTTCTCTCAAGACAGAAGAGAGTAAAATTCATCCAAGTGATTTGATGATTGCAAGTTTCCTATTCTCCCTTTCCCTTCCATTTCATCCTACTTATTTATTTACTTATGCACATAAATAAGATATTTAGAATATTTAAATTCATGATGAGAATGTCATTAATATTAAAAGGTAGTTAATGAAGTTTTTGATATATCTTCTTCAGTACTCGCCTTATTCCCGCGATGCGGGGTCGGTGAACCTCACTTTTTCCCTCCAACCCTTTCATGCGTTTTTGCGAGAAGGATAGAACAGGCCGGCCAGTCGCTCGGTCTGACGTCTGGTGAAAAGAAGAAGGGAAAGACATACATAGAAAAACTTGAATAATGGTACGTGGCTGTAGCTGATATGTTTAATAGGAAAGAGGGTGCAGCCAAATAATTGAGCCTCTATTCAGTAATGGACACTCTTTATTGGGACGTTTCGGCTGGGATCAACCCTGCCATCTTCAGCCTTCATATATAACATTTAAATATGCTCTTTTAAGGCTGAAGATGGCAGGGTTGATCCCGCGAAACGTCCTAATAAAGAGTGTCCATTACTGAATAGAGGCTCAATTATTTGGCTGCACCCTCTTTCCTATTAAATACATAAAAGGACTACCTGTTCCAGCTCGGGCAGCTCGTATCCACAAGATTTATGTACCTGGTCATCTCATACTGTGTATATATTTATTATATAAGAATTGTTCAACAATGAATAAAATCCAATATGACACTTAATGACTTTTCGCCATCTCTGAGGATGGTTCAAACAGGGAACTGAAACGTCAGCTGTGTGAATTAAACGTATAAAGAAATAACCTTGGCTGCATCTCTCATTTCTACCTTCTTATTAATATCCACAAGATGTGGGCGCCTGCAAGTAAAAAAGGCTGCTCACTTGTTAATTTTTACAACACTCGAGTTGAAAAGTCCTTTAGTACAGCCGTTTCTAGCCAGGGGGCTCGCTATTCAATTTATTGTAGTTTTTTTCTTGTAATTTAAAACGTGTCAATATTATTATAAGTATTAAAAAAAAAAAAACAAAAGGTGGAGAGGCGCTGGAAAAAGTAGTACCATAAAAGTCAAATTCTGCTGGTTTAGTGAGTTGTCATTTGGGTTGCCTATTTTTCAGCAAACGCCTTTCAAGAAATCATTTAAAAAATCTCTTCCTATTTTAAAATCTGATCGAGATCTTTAAAATCTGATGTAGTAGACCCTGATTTGTTTTTTATTTTTATTCTTTAACACCTGGCAAAAAAAAAATAAAACCATTTCTCACTAAACGCTCTATTTAATAGGAAAAGCCGAGGAAAGAGCTTTCATGTTGCTTTCCTTGGCAAGGTCATTGGCAAACAGGCTTGGCTCCTTTTTTTTAAATCTTCTCCGAGTGTACTTCTTAAAGAAGAAAGCACAAACTGAAATCAATCTCTAGTAATTGATTAACAGAATAGAATCTTTTTTTTCTTTTGTTATAAACATTATAATCCTTCTACTTCATCCATCTTCTCATTCTTGCTTCGAGATTTCCGGTCAACGATGAATTAAATCGATTTGGACAATACTCTTAACAACGAAGGCCTCTATTATTTTTATAAATCAAATCAAACAAATTTTAAATACTTTCAAATCCGTTTATCATTTATTAAATATTTCTTCTTTAAATAGCGAAGAAATGGAGTAATTGTATAGAGAGCTGTCGCAAATTTATTTATTAAACCTTTTGTGGTTATTTTATTATTGATTAAAAATCTATTCATATAATTCGTCCGTCTGTCTGTCTGCCACGCTCTATTTGGACAAGTTCCCGTTGGCCGAAGGCGGGCGCCGCGGCTAGTATATATATAAATACTGAACAGCACAACGTTTCGACTACTTATTCTGTAGTCTTTTCAATTGTTTTTAGTATGGTAATGAAAACAATGAATGTACTAAAGAATTATGGCTGTGCAAAATAATCGATTATTTTTCATGGGATGAAACTCGTATACTTAAAAAAAAGAAATTTTACTAACAAAATTTTCTCATAAGGAAAAAATGGGGGATAATCGATTATTTTTTTCCATAATCTATTATTTTTTTCTATAATTCATCATTTTTTTTCATAATCGATTATTTTTTTCTATAATCCATTATTTTTTTCCATAATCGATTATTTTTTCCATAATCGATTATTTTTTTCTATAATCCTTTATTTTTTTCCATAATCGATTATTTTTTCCATAATCCATTATTTTTTCTATAATCCATTATTTTTCCACAATAGATTATTTTTTCCATAATCGATTATTTTTTTTCATAATCCATTATTTTTCCACAATAGATTATTTTTCTTACAATCGATTATTTTTTCCATAATCTATTATTTTTCTCACAATCGATTATTTTTTTCTATAATCCATTATTTTTTTCCATAATCGATTATTTTTTCCATAATCCATTATTTTTTTCCATAATCGGACACCCCTAAAAAAAGTCGACTGTCCGGATTCAATAATCGATTATTTTTCATAATCGATAATCGATTTTTTTCTATATTCGAACTTCTCTATCAAGAACTTGATAATTCCTGTAATATAAATTAACATTTCATATTTCTACTTTTTTTACTACTACTTTTTTTTTAAGGAAAAAAACTTTTTTTTAATGTTTACATAAACAACAGAATGACTCCCCCCCCCCACCACACCCAGGCAAAAATAAGCAAATGCGATGCTACACCAATTTTAATAAATATATCAGTGGAAACTAAATATATGTCAACCCAAAAAATATGGTGTGACAATCACAGAACACATCTTCCAATTACCAAAAGGTAGGAGAAAGTTGTGTGCTGTGAGACTAGTCACGCCAGATTTTTTATTTAAAGAACTATAACTTGTACAAAAGTGTTGGTCACATCAGATAATTTAAGTAAATATTTATTTATTTATTAACCTACTCTAAATGAATTGGATGGATCCATTTCCGTAAACACTGATTGTGAAAACTTATAAATTGAGTGTCCAGGCAATCAAGAATGAAGCCCCCGGAGTCGAGTCTCCTTCTGCATCGGAAATAGCCTCACTGACCTAGAGAATCTCCTCATTTTGATATATTTATAAAAGCACAGCGTCTTTTGCCAACTGCATTCTTTTGGGACAGGACAAGGCTTTTGCGGGCCTCGCGGCTCAAATCTTCTCTCAATACCAATAATTAATTCATGGGAATAATATTCTAAAAAAAAAAAAAAAAAAAGTGTAACTCAGGAAAATTTTTACTCTAATTTCAATTCAAATAAGGCATTGTATTTAATCCATTATGCATAATATTACAAGAACTTCCTATATAATTAAATTATATAACGTAATATTTTCGCAGAGATTTATGGAATTTAATGGGATAGAATGAGCAAACAGGATGTCACAAAAATAATCCATTTTTTTTTTAACTACCATCTTATACGTTTTATCTCTTCAGATTACGAGCAATTTGGAGTAGGACGTATTCAAATTTATTGGCTATGAAAGGATGTAAAAAGAAAAGAAATTTTCATCGTTTTAGTAAATAAATGTATTTATGTTATTTGATTTTTTAGACAAATATGTTTCGGTAATGTGTTACACCCTTCCTCAGTGCCAAAAACTGTCGGAAACAGTGGCTCAGCTAGCACAATACCTTTTTAGCGCCCCCTCCCCCCTCCCATTCGAAAATCTTATAATATTATATGTAAAATATACAAAATTATTATATTACACTGGCACAAAATTTAAAATATCTAGAAATCAATTATAATAAAAATAAAAAAATTATACAGCAATTTTTTGCTTTGCAGACCATTTGGCGCCCCTTTGTGAGTAGCGCCCGGAGCATGATGACCCCCCTTGCCCCTCCCTCGCTACGCCACTGGTCGGAAACAAAAGAGAGAAAGAACTTGGATTAATCGTCCAGGTCCGTTTCCTCCAGCGAAATTTCAAAAAATATAATAAAGAGAGACATAAAATTTTAGTTAAAAATTATAAAAGTATTTTATATATTATTTTTATTTATTTATTCATTTGGGTGGGAGAGAGAGGGCGGGGCAATTGCTCGGATCGTCCAAACACCCCCTTCTCCCCCTAAAAAATCTCTAGCTACAGCCCTGATTATTTTTCTATGAAGAAAAATAATAATTTTTTTTGCTTTGACTTAAAAATGGATCGAATAATCTCACTCTTTTAAAACTTTTATTCAAGGTTATTTTCTGCATCGGAGACTATTTAGTCTCCGTCTCTATTTATTTCATTTGATTGGTACTCAATTGTCATAAGCGGGGATGCGAACCCTTCACCCTTACCAGTGAGCCATGGCCCAAGGCCGACTAATCGCGCTTATAATAACTTATATTTCTTTCTTTTGTTTCCAAGATTTTGACACTGAGGAAGGGAGCAGCAAGTTCCCGAAACAGTTTGCCCTAAAAAATCAAATATATAGGCCTATTACGCTCAATCTCCTCAATCACAATAAACTAAATTTATAATAAAGATCTCATAATGCAACATTTTATTATTAAAGATAATACAATAATTGTCAAAAATTTAAAAGTTTCCTAAAAATCTAGATGTATTCCAGTGGCGGATCCAGAGGTGTTTCTCTGGGGCCCCTGGGGTAATCTGATGTGACTGGTGGCACAATACACAATTTTTTCTAAATTTCTTGATTTTAACTATTTAATAAATTATACTAAAATTACTGAATTTTCAATTAATAAGATTGCAGAGGCGTACCGAGGCAGTTGGGGGCCTGGGGCGGAACTAGAAGAGGGGGCCTTATATTGAATTTTTTTTTTGGGGGGGGTGGTCATCTTTAAATATCCCTCTCCTCCATACACAAAAATATTTTTAAAATACAGTATATCCCTGAACCCCAAGGGCCCCGGGGCCTCTCAAAGAGAAATTTTCATTAAATTTTCTTTTTTTTTGTTTAAATTTTCCCATTTTTACTTGAGCCCTGAAGGCCCCGGGGCCTCTCAAAGAGAAATTTTCATTAAATTTAGTATTTACTTGAGCCCTGAGGGCTTCGGGGCCCTCTGAAAGGGAAATTTTTATTAAATTTTCTTTTATTTTGTTTAAATTTTCCCATTTTTACTTGAGCCCTGAAGGCCCCGGGGCCTCTCAAAGAGAAATTTTCATTAAATTTTGTTTTTACTTGAGCCCTGAGGGCCCCGGGGCCTCTCAAAGGGAAATTTTTATTAAATTTTCTTTTTTTTATCTAAATTTTCCCATTTTTACTTGAGCCCTGAGGGCCCCGGGGCCTCTCAAAGGGAAATTTTTATTAAATTTTCTTTTTTTTATCTAAATTTTCCCATTTTTACTTGAGCCCTGAGGGCCCCGGGGCCTCTCAAAGGGAAATTTTCATTACATTTTCTTTTTTTTTGTTTAAATTTTCCCATTTTTACTTGAGCCCTGAGG
>JAKCPI010029995.1:0-30800 GCA_023213315.1 Euborellia annulipes | reverse complement strand
AAATAATTTAATTTTTACCTAGGTATGTAATAATAATATAAATTATAAGTAAACGCGCTAGCGTTTATTCGAACCAGAAAGCAAAAAAAGAGAAATTGTCAAATGAGACAGAAAAGGTCGAAAAGGCAAATTGTCAAAATTAGACATTAAGGAAAGAAGAATAACAAACTAACGTTACTTGAAAATGTGCCAAATCGTCTTTTTATCAATAAATTTTAAAAGTAATACCATTCGATTAATCAATCAATATATATTGGAAAAATATTCGAATCAGAAAGCAAAAAAGAAAAAAAGAGAAATTATCAAATGCAAAAGGCTTGGCAATAATTAAATCAGAATTATCCAAATCGTAAAATAATATTACTAGAGGCAGAATATTGGCAATCATGGCTCTAAAATAATGTCCTCACAACGGAACAAAACAAGTATAATTTACGCTTTATCCCCTTTCAGCTAGAACCATTTGAGGGGATGTTTCATCTATCACCATTTCTTTAAAGCACTCAGTCTCATTGTCAAGTTTTAAATAATATCTCTAAAGGCCTACTCATTTTTTCCAACGCTAAGCCAGCTGAATGTATTGTGAAAAGTGTCCTTTGAGGCCCTAATTCAACAATATATCAAGACCTATCTGCCAAGACAAGGAGATCATAAACCGAAGGAACAAAAAGATCGTTGAAGAAGCGGATAACTAAAATCAATTGTATGATAAATAATTTCCTTTTTTTTTGCTGAAAAAAAAAGAGTATTTGAATTTCAGTTAAATGCATTTAACTGAAATTCACCCAGTCTCCATTGAGCTGGAAATCAGTTAAGCCACTACCCCTATTTAATTTTTCTTTTTCAATTATTTTGTGCCTATATAACAATTTTTTCAAAAGGGACACAGTAAACAATGCTAATAAATTTTCATTTATTTCTTTTTTTTAAATTATAGGCTAATTAGGTGACAAAAAATTATATTTGTTCCGAGCAAGATAGGCAATCCAGTTAACCAACTCACTGATTGATTGTGGCTTTCCTGTTTCTAAAAAGCCGTCAGTTGGTTATTTGGGTTGCCTTCTTTCCGGGCGCCAAAACAAAAATATAAAAAGTAAAAATCTGGTGTGACTGGTCACAAAGCATACAACTTTATCTTTTTATTCAGGGGACCTCAAAATGTCAACATCGAATTTTTGACATGAATCCAATACTTTCTCTCTCTATATATTAACATATATAGGTAAGAGAGAGTAAAAATGTATTAACTTTTTTTTTTTAATCACCTAAATCAAACTTTAAAAAATATGTCTTAATAATATTCTGCTATTTTCATTTTTATTTAATCTATTTTTTAACAGGAAAAAAATGGAATTTTTTTTATCAGATATTATTTTTTTTTTTTTATGTAAATATTTAAATATGAGATGACTTTGATAATTAATGTAATTTTTTATTTATTTAAACCCGAGATATGATTTAGGTATGAGACACTTCAATGTTGTTTTTAATAAAAGGATATTGACGAGCAGGGGCGCCGGAACGAATTTGAATCAGGGGGGGGCGAAAAATTTTTTTTTAGAAAATTAAAATAATTTTATATGTTCAAATAGTATAAAACAAAAAATAAATCTACTATAAAGCTTAAAAAATTTTAAATAAAATCACAATTTTAATAAAATTAAAATTTTTAAAAATTTGCTAGTGATTTTATCAACAAATTTTTTTAGCCTATATTTATACTATTTGAAGGAAATAAATATTTTTAATTTTCTTCTTTTAATTCAATAGGGTCTATATAAAATATTTTGGAAAAAATGAATTTCTTACTCTTTTAATTTTTTTTTATTTAAAAGATTTTATTTTTCAAAAAGAAAAAATGTATCATTTTTAAAAATAAAATGAAATTAAAGAAGACATTTTGCCCCCTCCTATAGGTTGCCAAGGGGGGGGGCAATGTCCCTTGCCCCCCCCCCAGTCCCGGCGCCTATGTTGACGAGAGTTATTTAAAGAATAAAAAAGCCCATTGATAAGAGAGGCACACGCGCACATACACACACAGAAAAATTAATGTGCTTAAAAATTACTATCATACTGGTGGTGGTTACTGTTATAATTTTTCACACAAAGAGTTTCTTTATTTCCTATCTTTATCTCCTACTTTTATTATTTTTATCAATTTCCACTCGATTTCGTTCGTTAAACATAATTTATACTGTATTTCGAAAAATGTCTTCTGCAGCCGGATTAAAACCTCCCTTTAAAAATGTAATTTTCGAAATAAAGAAATATGTTTGTTATTGGGATATCTACAAAAATTTCAAATGTTATTTAATTTGTTCCCATGCTATTATTTTATATTGTGATAAAATGAGAGCTGTTTACGATTTCGAGGTATATATCGATATTAGAAATAGATAAGTATTTTGGAAAAGGTTTAGACTTTTATTGGATGATCTAATTGCCAATATCGTTTTCAATCTTTCCTTGTATGGTATTCCCAAATAAAATTGTTTTTCAATTTTTTTATTTGTTTCGAGGGGTAAATTGAATCAAAATTGGAATTTATTCAATGAGTAATTTTAAAGGGTTGAAAAAAAAAATTAAAACAATGTTTTTATATAAAATGTTTATCCGTCTGACCTTTGAGTTTAGAGATATAATGTATCTATCAGCTAAAATGATGGGGGTGAGAATATTATTTTCAAAATTTTAATAAAAGAAAAAAAATAAATAAAAAAAAATAAATGAGATACAAGGTAAAGCAATTTTTAATTTCCTGATGGTTATTTTATTTTTTTAATTAATAACTCATGGAATAATTCTTTTTTTTTTTTTTTTTTTTGCTTAGCAAATTGCATGTTTTTTTTTTTAAATCTTAACATTTCCAATTTTCACCTATTTGAAATTTTCTTTAGGAAAATATAATAAAGTATAATATCAATGTTCTATTTTATAAATAATTTATTTTTTACTGACGTTTTAAACCGGATTGTATATATAGGTTATATAAGACATTGTGAATATGATAATAAATTTTATGACTATTTACCAACTCTGAGGAGGCCAGACCCTAGACCGAAACGTCAGCTGAGTTAAAATTTTAATAAGAAAAAAAGCTAAATTTTTCATTTAACTTATCGCCAATAATCTATAAACTATAGAGTACTTACTCTATTTTATTATATTTCTAATGTGTGTGCTAATACTTTTAATCACTCTGTACAGTCCTCATCCCCTTGGAGGGTAAAAAAAGGAGAGAAAAAAAGTAACTTCCCCCCCCCAAAAATCAAAAAAAAATCTTTTTTTTCCCAAAAAAATTTTTTTTATTATAAAATTTTTAAAATAAAAATTAAAAAATTAAATGTGTTTTTATTTTCTAAAAAAAAAAAAAAGAACGCCTTTTAAATTACAAAAATAAAAAAAAAAAAAATTAGTGTGCAAGACACCCCCCCACCCCCCCCCCCCCAAAAACCCCCCCTGGACCCCCCCCTGAACCCCTTATACAGACAATTAGTAAATAATGAGATTTTATTAATTTGAAATTTTTTTCTTTAATTCATTCATTATTTTTTAGAATGAATATCACGTAAAAATAAATTGATTCTAAATCGAATAATTTCTTCAATTAGATCGGATTGCAGGCCACCTTTTCATTTGATAGAATGCAAAAAAAAAAGGCGGAGGAAAATTATTTTCCTATCAGATTGCTCCATATTGATCCTTTTGTGTGTGCGTGGGAAAAACATCTTTAATGTTTGTCCTCTTGACTAAAATAGGCTGTCAGTAAATAAAAAGTAGGAATATTATTGGAACGAAGTCTTAAGCAGGGTGAAATGGGAGAAAATGTAACCTAACGTAACAAAAACGCGTTCCTAACAAAAATGTGTTCTAGCGCTCGAGCGACGGCGGAGGAAGGCGAGATTAGCCGAAGCCTTGGCGAGGCCACGCCCATCTCCTTCACTTTATTTCCTGAGGAACTTCGTTCCTGCCGGGAGTCCTACGACCCCACACATTTGCTTTTTTCTAATCTTTGAATAGACATTTGAGTTAGGCTACTTTATTGGCATAAAGTTCCTCTTCACCTATCATACCAACTTTGTATTCTCAGATACTGAGAATGATCTTAAAATAGATTGATATATGCCTGGATTTAATTTCGTAGAGGAGACACAAATCGATCCGAAAATTTCCAAAAGCTAAACCTCAAAGTAAGTAGTCTATCTGTTATCTCCATTTAACGTTTCTGTTTTTTTTTTTTTTTTTTTTATCCTGAGTAAATAAATTCATGTAATAACCCACCATAAAGTTATTGGATAAGCGGTGCTTTTAATAGGGCATTTAGTCCAATTCCCTGGAGGAAATTTGTCAACTTTAAATGTCTTGGTACAGATTTTTTTAAGGGAAAAAATATTAAACCACCATAATAGTGAAAATGCTTTTTAAAGGGCTCCTTGCCCAATAGCTTTATGATCAATATATCTTTTATTTTTTCACTGTTACTTAAAAGGCCAAAAGGTAGTGAATAAAATATAGGCAATTCAATTTCCTTTGCCTCCTTTTTTTTTTTAAACAAATTGAAAAGTAGAAAATAAGGGCCTTTCAGGTCTATTCACTAAAAACAGACGTTAAAATCAACAAATGGATGTTAAAAAGTAATGTAAAAACAATCAGCGTTAAAAAATGCTTTTCTCTAAACAAAGTTTTAACAGCGACGTTAACATGTTGCTTTTATTTAACCTTACTTTTTAGGTTAAGAACGCCATTTTTATTTTAAATACGACGTTAAAATATTAAAGGCCCCCCTAGACATGACATTAATTTTTAACACTATTTACTAAATGTTAACGCTTTGGCTTTAAAGTTTTTGTTTACAGAATAGCTATTTGAAGGAAGAAAGTGTTAAAATGAAAATGTTGTTTACAGATGTTAAAAGTTAACGTTTTTGCTTAGAGAATAGACCTGTTTAAGTAATATTTTAGCTTTAAGTAGTAGTTTCTAATAAAACTGAAACGTCATATTATTTGTTAATTTACTACAGTTCTCATTGTTATCTCTAAGAAAAATAATTTGTTGCATTTCTCAAAGAAATTCAATACCGGTACTTCCTTAAATTCAAGGGCAAATAAATTCTGATCTTTCTCTTTCTCTTTCTATGACCCGATTTTTTCTTTTTTTTTTTTTATTATATTATGAATCGACTTTTTCAATATTGAACTTGAAATAACATCCGTAAAAAAATAATTTAATTTAACCAACTCGATTTCTTTAAAAATTTACATACATTTTTTTTTAGATTCTTTGGCACTACAAGGAATTTAGAGATTTGAACTAAAACGAACGATCAAGACTTTTTAGGAAATAGAGTTAATTTATGTGAAAGAAACCCATTTGAGCTTTTATTATTGTTTTTTTTTTCTTTCTCGAGAGAGAATTTGCTAAAATTTACCTAAATTCCTTGGGGATTCTGCTGACGGAAGATATTTTAAAGTGAAAATATAATTAATAAATCAGTAACAAGAATATTAAAATATTTTGAGAGTTAAAGCTATCACAGTTGTTGATATTAAATAAAAATTTTTGTTTTGGATTAAACTGTGGTTTATTTGTATAAAATAGACCTACAACGATTAGGTCATTTATTCTGTGGCTTTCTTTAGGTAGAATCACGAATTGTCTTATAAGTGGAAGATAACAACAGTGGAGTATGTAGATCGCTAGATTGGGATTGTTTCTGAATTTGCACCTGAAAAAGGCAACAGAATGAGTGGCCTAAATAAAAAATCCAGTTTTCCAAAACAAAACTTTATATTGAAAATTAAAATTGTGTAAAATAGTGTTGTAAAATATAAGCAAGACTATAAATAAAATTTATTTAAATCAAAATCTTTAAAAGTGGGTTTTGGTGAAAAATTTTAGTATTATTACTAATACACAAATCTATGTCAATTCAAATGATTTTTTATTAAGAAATATGCTCTCAAGCAAATAACAATAATAAAGAAGAATGTTTTGTTTCTCAAATAAGTAGATTTCCATTTGTTTATTAATTTAGAAGTTTTGCGAATAACAAGGGATGAGCAAACAAAAATATTGCATTTTCGGACAAAGTGGCAAAATGATGATAAACATAAATAATCTCATATAAGCCGGGATGTTGACGTTTTCATCCTATAAGCACATAACATTCAAAGCAAGCGTGAATAAAATGAAGAGAGTATATTAATATATAATTCAAAAGAAGTTAATTTCAAATGTATGCTAACAATATTAAACAATAACAAAGGAAGTGAAATTAAATTGAGAAAATTCAATTTCTCAAGGAAGTTAAAATCGTGAAATGTATGATTAAATTTTAAACGGTAACAAGAATTCATCTTTTATTCAGAAAATAACGAATAATTTAATTTTCTTTTAAAGAGTTTGGTGGATTTAGAAAAACAAAATTCAAGATGTTCGGAGAATTTAGCTAATGGATTTTTACAAACTTAGGAATCTTGTGTTGGTATCCAAAAGGCTAAATAAAATCATCGGACTGCCTGGGATGCGAACCCGCGGCCCTTGGTATAGAAGGCCAGCACGCTAGCAACTACACCAAGGCCCGAGGGCAATTTGTTTTTAATATTTTTGTTTTTAGAAGTGAGTAAATAAGGTGAATTTCAAAATAAAGCCCGGAAGACATAAATAAGCCTTGAGAATAGGCAACCAGTACGCTTTTGCTACATAACTGGTAGCCTTAAAGTGCGCGTCTCGGGGTGCTAATTTTGGGAGTTTCCAGCGGCCACAATTTTGAAGCTATCGACCCCAAATTTATTTTTAATTAAAGCTATTTAAACTATCCACAACTTATAGAAGCCTTTTTTTTTGATTTTCGAAAAAATACATTTTTTTTTTTATTAATCGCATTAAAGAAAAGATATTTTTAAAAAATCCACTCTATAACTTATAGATAATTAAATTAGTAATCATTGTGTTAAAAAATAATTAATTTTTTACCCTTAATTAATTAGCTGGAAACTTCAAAATGAAATAGAATAAATCCCTTGTATTCCTATGGGAAAAACTAACGCCATCTCTTGCCGCCTCGAGTAACTCGGTAGTCAATCGTGCTCTAACGGCTTTTCGAAATGCGCACCTTAAAACTATCATTAGCACCAAGTGTGTTTGTTTGTAAAAATCCATTAGTGGTTATTTGTCTACCTCCCCCCCCCCGAAATTCTGAAAAATTATAAATGCAAAGAAATACATATATGAAAGGGAGAATTGCCTCTCGGATTATCCAAACCATCCCCTTCCCACCGAAAATATTTTCTGGCTACGATCCTGGTACTCAATCTACAAGAGGGAGAGCTAAGGAAATACAATCGATGATATAAATTATTATACAGGCTGAAAAAGATGGATACAATTTCAATTTAATATAAGTCTATTTCCTATACTACGTTATTTTTTGATTAAATTATCATTGAATCAGGATGTAAAATTTCGAATTCTACTACTAGAGCTCTCCAGCACAGTTGTAAGATATACAACAATAAAAAGAATTCAAATACAAAGTATATTGTTGTAAATCTAAACAATTGAAAGTGTATCCACTTTTTGAATCACTCTGTTTTGTATAATATTGTAAATAATTTTTATAAATTATATTTTCAAAGCATGAAATAAAAAATGGGAATTATTCAAATTTATTTTACTCTCCAAGATGATGGAGGGTGACAGCGGTTGTCTCGAACATAAATGGAAAGAATTTAGTCACTCGACTGGAATGTAAAATTCCCTAAAAATATAGGCGTTAAAAAAAGAGGATAAAGAAGCTTATTTTATATGCAAATGTTATTTTTTTATTTCTACAAATAAATATTGAATTTTAACGTTTATTTTCTTTATGTATTATAAAAATCAATTTTTTTAATATTAATTATTAATCAAACTATTGAATTTTTTCAGGCTTCGCTTGATCATCAAATTTCATTTGAATATTTATGAAATTGTTTTTTTTTTTAACAAAAATATTTTTTTATCCAAATTGTATTTCCAACAAACCTACAATTCAAAAACAAAGGGAGTAAAGCTAAATGCATTTTATTATATTCATCTTTTATTTTCCCTCAACAGTGATGACATGGTTAATTTAAAAGCTAAAGAATGTTTATTCGGACCTCCAGCTATATAAATTTATTTAAATTAATTGGCTTAAATAAATACAAGTTGTATAGTCTCTTGGAGTATGCAGCTCGCCTTCGCTTCCGCCCCCCTTCCCTCCGATTGAAATTGTATTTAAATTCAATGAAAAATAAAGAAATTAATTTTTAATTGGATGACCTCTGAAATATTGAATTTTATTTTCACGTTTTTATATGCTGAGGAAGCCTCATTTCAAAATTGAATTATGCTTTCTTCTCTCTAAAAAAGGGGGGTATCTATCTTCTCCTAATCTGAATTACTCATAATAATACTCTACAAACAAAAAATGACGTCCCTAGATTCAATTTATTATAAAATGAGAATCATTCCAGAAAAAAAGGGGTTCATTATCCCTAATCTTAATTAATGATAGCCTAAAACCACCACCGTAAAATTCTTTTTATTAAAAGATGCACTAAAGAAAGAGTTGTAACATAAAATTTCATAAAAGGGCCAAAGTAGAGAAGGAAAAACTTAATTAAAAAATCATGTGATTATTATTTGGTGGGCCAAATGTCCCTTGGCTCCTGGGGATAAAATCTGGGATCTCTAGCCTATTGGAGGTCACGGTGTAGCTTTCCTTTGCACCCCACGAATAAATTTCTCTACCAAGAGAATCGAAGATTTAAAGAAAAATTTCTCACTATTGAATATTTATTAATTCAAATTTTCTCATTTGTTGGGGTGGTTCAGGATCCGATGGCCTAATGCAAAGGGAAGCAGCTGGAGATCCCGGATTTGATTTCTGGAAGCCAGCGTATGTTTTGAATAAAGAAGAAACATAGGCCAATATAAATTGTTAGCTTTATATAGCTACTTATGACTAGTCAACTCCAAATAGAAGTATTTATTGAATATTATCTTATTTTTAAATAAACAGATCTCAAAAAATATTTAATTAATTATTTAAAAAAATCATTCTAAAGTATAAAAAAAAAAAAAATAGAAACTTCATTTGGATAGTAAATATTAAAATTTCAAACTCTTGGGGTAAACTAAAATTTCAAACTTTCTGGAATATAAAAGTGATGAAAAAGAAATTAAATAAACACGAATGTGACAAACAAGAGATAAAAAAGCTATACTCGATGTATTATAAATCAAATGAAACAAATTTTTATTCACTTTGGATTAGATCCCTGTTTTGGTATTTTCGTTAACAACACCTGAAACCTAACGGCACCTGGTAAAGTTATTTAACCCAACCCTTCATGTAGTAAAAAAAAAAAAAATTAAATTTTTAATATCGTCTTTTGATTTATTAGAGATAAAATTCAAATTAGATAAATATTTACGTACATAAAAAGGTTATGGGTTTAATTTATTATTTACCTAATAAATTAAGTAAAAATTCTTAGAGACAGCTCAGAAAAGATTAACATAAAAAATATTTTCAAGAAAATTATTTAGTACTAAAAATTTGGTATTGGCTGTCTTCTACACAGCCGGTGGCTTTTTAATGGGACAACGTCTTTTGCTTGACTTCAGACACGCTGACCCCTATACCAAGGCCCGAGGGCCCTTATTTATTGATTATAAATCAACACTTAATACGTATTTCGACAGTGATGTAAATTGAGAAATCATTTCTGGAGATGACCAGTGTCGAAATACGTATAAAGAAATCTCCAGAAATGATTTCTCAACTCATATCACTGTTGAAATACATATCAAGTGTTGATTTATAATCAAAAAATAACTTGAAACAAATAACCAGATATTTCATTAAACAATCTATATCTAATTAATCGTGTTTTTCTGACTAAAGCGGTGCCAAAACTTATAGATTTATTGAAAGATGGGGTAGATAATTATATTTCCATTCCTAATGGAATTCAAAGCAAAAAAAAAAGTTAAATTTTAAAGTTAAATGGTTTGGAAAAAGTTTGAGAAAACTTGTTTATAGAGACGAAAACAGATAATGTGTGAATGTAAAACTATAAAAAATTAGTTTATATTCAATTAGTGGCCCCGCCAGAATTTACCCCTGTGTTTTAGAGAATTGGTTAGATGTGGATCCAGGTCTACAATTTTGTGCCTTTAGTCAAAGTTCCTCTCCACTTTTATGAATATTAAACCATTTAAAAATAAGTAATTTTTTGTATTGAAGGCTTTAAAATACTAACTCTCCTGGTTAAGCCACTACATTTATTCATATTTACTCAGATACCTTATTAAACACTCTTCCTATAAGAGATAGTTTGAGAATGAATGATTTTATAAATTTGAAACTTGGATTGAGAATTGTCACTAATGTATTCCATCGAACAAGTTTTTTAATAATAAAAAAAAAGGAGAATTAAATAAAACAAACTTCCGATTCTCTGGGTTCATGTAAGAACCTGGTATGTAGATTTTGAGATAAAGTTTTAGACAATAATGAAATTAAAATCCTGATAATATGTTTCTATAATCTTTTGGTTGCTTTGTAAACCATATGAAATTTGAATTTTTTGTGATGTTGAATACATTATGAGTCTTGAATGACAAATTACATTTTTTTTAAACAGAATATATTCTTGCATCCTACCTCTGAAAATTCCGACAGAGGGAGATAAAAATTGCAATTCTGTGATAAATTTTTTTAAAATTAGAATTTCAATATCCAACTAATCTATTAAAATTAAATTAATATTTGATAAATATCTATATATTTTTATATTTTCTAGGTAGAAATCATATAAAAATTTATCAAACACAAATTATATACCAAACCCCCAAATGGAGTTTATACTTCTGAAGAATATTTTCATGGCCTTGATTGGTGCTGGGAGGAAACTGTTGCTTCATACCCCTTACGGCTCTATATAAAGGTTAAAAAAATATTTACGCCCTGGCCTGTAAACATACAGATGTGGTCAACTGCTTCATCTCACAATTTTAATTTATTTTTTCCCCTTTTTTAATCAGAATATTCCTATATGTCTGTCCGACGGAAACAATTTTAAATTTTTTTATACTACATAATTTGAAAAGTGGTCTTAGGGCGGGAAGAATTACATCTACCCATCATGAATCATGAAATAAGAGCTATATCATACTGGCTAAATGAGCCTTTTAGGACAAACTTTCAGCCACTATTCGAAATGTTCATAAAGTTAGTATGATTACTACATTAAAAGTTTAAATATAAATAAATAAAGATCCTATATTCTCTAAATATTGATGTATATAAAATTTATTTATTTTTCTTTTATCATAACGAGAGTAAATTTTCTTAAAAAAAAAAAAAGTAAATATGAATAACGATATAAAATATTATCAGATGATTTGATCTATCAATTTCCCTATCCCATATCACTTTATTAATGCTAATGTATGCTGTTTGTAAGGCGAATCCTTTTAGGCTGGCGGAGATGAAGTTTAACGTTGGAATTTCTTAATATCTGATCAGACGAAAGACAATTTGCCTCCCCAAATTCACTCCCTAAATCGAGAGATGTTTTCGATATAAAAAAAAAAAAATATTTTTCGAAAGAGACGGAGAAAGTTTTTGAATTAATGAAAAGGTTTTTACTAATCAAAGAGTTTTCAATAAAAAAACAAACTTTCTTATACAATAGTAGATAACAAAATGTCTTGATAATAATCAAATAAAAAGTTAATAAATAATAAATTAAGTTTTGGGATTCGTGAAAAAGTAAAATCATTGACGCCTCTATGGAAAAATAAAAATCGAGTAAAATTTAACAGCTGATCTTATAGAGAAAAATAATATAAATGTTAAAATTATCTTATAAGGAACCACTTAAGGTGCGCGTCTCGAAAAACCGTTAGGACACGATTGACTATCGAGTTACTCTAGGGGGGAAGAGATGGCGTTAGTTTTTCCCATAGGAATACAAGGAATTTATTCCATTTCATTTTAAAGTTTCCAGCTAATTAATTAAGGGTAAAAAATTAATTATTTTTTAACACAATGATTACTTATTTAATTATCTATAAGATATAGAGCAAATTTTTTAAAAATATCTTTTATTTAATGCGATTAATCTAAAAAAAAAATTATTTTTTCGAAAATCAATCTATTCTATAAGTTGTAGACATTTTAAATAGCTTTAATTTTAAAAAAATTTGGTTCGATAGCTTCAAAATTGTGGCTGCTGGAATCTCCCAAAAATAGCACTCCGAGACGCGCCCCTTTGCAAGACCTGGGACAAATTTAAAATTGTGAGGCCCTTTCTTAAAGTAAACTAAGTATTAATTGAGAACTTTCCAAAAAAATAATTTTATACAAAATTGCGGAAATTATAAAACAAAAAGTGTAAAAAAAAATGAATTGTTATCTTAATTTTTTTCCTCTTAAGCAGGTTGTTGTCCGACCCTGGGGCGGGTTTGCATTCAAGAATTACGTAAGCAAATTAGAAAAGAGGAGAAATATCACATATGCTTGCTTTGAAAAACAAGAAGGGAAGTTAATTAGATGCTTTATATTTTAAAAGTCCAGAGACTAAAAAAATGTATCTAGGGAAGGATAAAATGTTTACGTAAGCAAATTTCTAAAAAATGGATGTGTGAGTCAGTCTGTTAAGTACTTAAAGAATTGGCTAAATTATAATTATAGCCTATAACTGTTAAAACTTTTCTTTTGTAGGCCTATTGTCGGATTTTTTTAAAATTATTAAATCAAGGTTTTGTAAATTTTTAATATTAATAAATTATTGAAACAAGTTTTGAAAAAAATCTGGGAAGTGATTTTTAACTTATTTTTGTTTTAAGAAAAAATATTAATTTAATATTTTCCTAAAGAGGAAAGTAGATTAAGATCTTAATCAAGCTTGAACATAATTTCGAATAAAGCGAATTTACTAAACTTTCATTAAAAATACAAACTTCTAAGATTATATATTGTTTTGAAGACTATTTAGGTATTAATGGTTGATCCCCAAAAAAATTTAATTTCCATGTCTGTATTTTATTAAGATATGCTCAAAACTTAATAAATTATTGAATGGGGAAGTTAATTATGAAATTTTTTTTTTTATTTTTGTAAGAATAAATAATTTGCTGACATATTGTAATTTTGTTTGTCTTTAAACATAAATGATATTGACCAAGTGGAGCAAGTTAATCAATCACTAATGGGACAGGATACCCTCTTGAGAAGCCTTGAACTCCTCCTCCCCCAAAGCTTTCTGTGATTAAATTCCGGGTAGTGAGTAAGAGCATCACATCTTTGGATAGGGGACCAACTATCTCAGATCTCATCAATTAGAACTAAACATGAATTAGGCCTATCTCAGAAGAGAAACTGTCAAATTTTTATTTTAATTCATAAATCAAGCATTACAATTTATTCGAGCCAACAATACAAAAAAAAAATTTTTTAAGTAGCTTTATAACTGATGATGATATCGTATAAGATAATTTTTGCTTTGAAGAAAAATGACTTTTTTAATAAATGTCAAGAGTATGGATATTTTTTATAATTTTGAGTACAATAAATCATAATCAAAAACTACATTTTAAACCGTGGATGTGAGAACATTGATTAATTCTCCCATATTTATTTAAATCAAAAAATATATGATAATAAAAGTAGGAGTGAAATTTTGCATTATCTCCACTGACTAGCGAATCATGACATCCTTAATGGAGGGAGGATGTGTTTAATAATTTGCAAAAGTAAGTTTTATTCATAAAACCACCAATATATTAATAACTAAAAATAAAGAAAAAAAATATGGTGTGACGCAGAGCACAAAACTTTTTCTTACCTTCAGTAATCAAAGTTGTATTCTGTGCTTGTCACACCAGATTTTTTGTGTCGACATGCATTTAGTTCCAGTCAGTACGGTACATTCGATTTTCAATCAAGAAGTAAAATTTATAAGTATGGGAAAATAATTATATTTTGTTACCATGGCAACCATATCTCTTATCTTTTCTAAGGAGTAAAGAGTAAAGTGGTCTTCAGAAGATTTCAGTGGCAAAATGAAAATATACATTTTAAGGAGGATCTAAAAAATAATTGATTTTTGAATTTTAATCAAAATCGTTGGAGCGAATTTTGAGAAAATCGAAAAAAAAAAAAACAACGAAAAGTGCATTAGTAAAGTACTAGTACTCTTTGGCCGATTTTGTACAAAAGCTTCATGTTACGTCCCATGGGGGTGCCTAACTTAAATATAAAATTTCAACTTCCTAGCTCTTTTCGTTCTTGAGATATTTTGTTCACAGACACACAACACACACACACACACACACACACACAGACAGACACACAGACAGACCATGTCGCGAAAACCACTTTTTTGGATTCAAGGGACCTCAAAACGTGTATTAATATATCCGTTGAATTTTTGACATGAATTCAATACTTTCTCTCTCTATATAGAGGTAAGAGAAAGTAAAATTATGTAAATATAAGTTTTGCATAATTCGTGTAGAAAATTAAATATCAAATAGTTGCTTTTAAAATTCATTCGTCTTTAATAATATCCAAACGATCGCTTTTTTGTCGTGAAAGCTCTCAGGAGGCTTGGGCCTAAATTTTTTTAATTGAATAATTTAATTTAAATTACAAGGAGGGTTTTAAGCCCCGTCTCTACTCGTGAAATAAGTTATGAATTTGGACGATGAAATTCTTAATTACTTTCCAATAACACCTGTCTAGTAATCGTATTTCAATAGATCTTCCCGAAATTCTCCAGTGGTTGTTATTACTATAGTGAATAGAAAATGACATAAATAGAGATTTTTATTTATTCTTTAGGCAATTGATTGAAATATTTTTTTTCGGAGAGAATATCCAAAATTGGCATGTTTCGGAATTTTAAATTTACATCTTCAATTAATGAGCATTCCTTTCGAAAAAAATGAATTCTGGTTTGATATAAAATCGATCGCTAAAAGAATAATTAAAAAATTTATATTAAGAAAAAAAAAATCTTTAAGAAATGACCTGAATTCAAGTTTTTTTTTTTTTTTTTAATTAAGGTTCTTTCTTGTGACTGCTCTTCTTTTCCTTTCTCAATCATCATTGTCTATATTAATGTTACGATGGGTAAAATGCAATGCTTATTAATCAATTAAGGGCCGGTTGCTTCAATTCTAATTAAGAGGCTATCCCTCGGATAAGCTGGATGTTTCGAGTCTTTTCAGTTCTAGTTAAGCTTCTTCATAAAAAAAATATTTGAGTGGAATATTCCATCAGAGAGGATTAATGATTATCTTACATATATCGAAATAGATTTGCGGGATGTATATATAAAAGTGGTAGAATTTAAAAACTTTTTTAAGTAGGATTTACAGAAATATCTCGAGTATTTGGATTCAACGATTAATTCGCCTGATTAATTGAAACAGAAAACGAGTAGCTAAGGTGCAATAATTAGTTGAAAACAAAAAAATTTCTTCCACAATTTTGAAGCTGCCGACCTCAAATTTTTTTAAAATTAAAGCTATTTAAAATATCCACAACTTATAAAAGCCCTTTTTTTGATTTTCGAAAAAATAATTATTTTTTTTTAGATCAATCGCATTAAATAAAAGATATTTTTTAAAAATTCGCTCTATATCTTATAGATAATTAAATTAGTAATCATTGTGTTAAAAAAATAATTAATTTTTTACCCTTAATTAATTAGCTGGAATCTTTTAAATGAAATAGAATAAATCCCTTGTTTTCCTATGGGAAAAACTAACGCCATCTCTTGCCGCCTCGAGTAACTCGGTACTGAATCGTCTTCTAACGGCTTTTCAAGACGCGCACCTTAAGACTAAATTTTTTTTTTTAGACTAAAATATTTCAAATTTATAAAATTTAATCACGAATTATATGACGACACAAAAAAATGTGGTGTGACAAACACAGAACACAACTTTCTCTTACTAAGGGTAAGTGACCAGTCATACCAGATTTTTTAATATGTAATTAATTGTAAGAATTTTTTATTGAAAAAATTTTTTTAATCAATAATTACTTCCCCTTTCTTACGAGAGTAATTTTTATTTTTTATTTCAAACATTTGGAAAATATCTGATAGCTTTTATCAACTACTCGAATAAAATTGCTTATTAAACCTGTCTTACTTATTTATCTAAAGAAAACATGATAAAAAATTAAATATCATTTTTTGTTTTTCTTTAATAATTTATTATCAAGCGTGTTATTATTAATATTAATAATAATAATTTTGGTGATACTAAAAATTGGTCCGTTTTTGGATTACAAGAGAAGTGAATAAAGTAAGTATTTAGGCTTACTTTAACTTTCTGTAGTTCTTTTTTACATTCTCTTACCTCTATATAGGGTATATAGAGTGAGAAAGTAGTGGATTCATGTCGAAAATTCAATGTCGAGATTTTGACGTATATGCACCACGTTTTGAGGCCCCCTGAATCCAAAAAAGTGGTTTTCGCGACATAGTTCTGTCTGTGTGTGTGTGTGTGCTGTGATCAATTTTTAAGCATGAAGGAATTGAGCTAAGAAGCAGAAATTTTATATTTTAGACTCCCCCACCCCTGAGGCTTGAAAATAAGCTTTTAATCAAAAAGTACTAGTACTTAACTGATGTATTATAAAAAAATAATAATAAAATATGATCTAAAAAAAAGATTGGATCTTTAGGGACATATAGGGCCTAATGAAAAATTAGTGAAATTTAATTAGTCAAGTAAAAGGTCAATAAATAAATTTTGTTTGATAAAAATACTGCTTAGTTTTTTTGCTATTTCTGAGATCAAATAGGATTAAATAAAATTAATTATTATCATCGTTATACCTCTATAAGCCGGGGGGCCTGGCAACGGAGAAGATCAACAGTCACCACAATCGTTGAAGTTAAGTGATGCTAAGTTAAGCACGGCGAAAGTTCGGGATTGGTGACCCCGAGCAATCAGCGTGTGGAACGCCCCCCGGTAGCCATCGGTACATTGTATATTAAAAATTTATAATAAATAAATAACCCCTAAATGGCCTCTGTAGCCGAAAAGGGTTAAAAAAAAAAAAAAAAAAACCTCTATAAATAAATAGCGGATTTAAAAAACAAGTAACTCGTTTAGTTTTTACAGTATTATTTTGTAAAAATCAAATAAAAAATAAAAATTTTATTTTAAACTTGCAAATTAAGAGCTGGTTTTATATATTTGACCGTTTGAATGTAATTATTATTTGACAACACTTATCCAATAAATAAAATAAAAAAATTTATAAAACGAAATGAAAATTTTTATATTAGCCACATCCGCCGCTATGCACCGAATATTTTGGATTTTAAATCCAATCCTTTTATCAAATTGCTTTCGTTAGACTTTTTTAGGGAACGTTTTTTCCTTCGAATCAAGTTGGGAGAAAATGAAGGGGTGGTTGATGGAAAATCTTTCCCTGTTCTCTCATATCTTTTTTGGAACAGTTTCCGTCATAATTAACTAATTTTTTCTTTTTTTTTCAACTTTAAATTTAGAAACTAAATCCCTTTGAAAAGGATTTAGTTTGATCCTAAATTTGAGGGAATTTGAATTTGATATTATTTTTGTTTGATGGATTTCAATCGGAAATCCTGGATAGAATCGGATTTAGGTGCAATCCTGACCATCCCTAATATATTGATATAAATAATATAAACCAGTCATGTCCAAGATTGATGAGTGGAAATTTTTATTTATATGAGGATTTTCCTGGGCTACTCAATCATCTATTAAAACATTCTACTTCATTATCTATATATCAGGCCAATAATTAAATGGAAGAATTCTAGCCCCTTTCTGTTACGGAGTTAGGGTTAATTTGCAAAATTGACAGCTATTAGCTTTTACAAAATCAAGCAAGATAATAAAAATTTTAAGAAATGAAAGAGGGAAAATTTTTTTTTCCATAAAAAGAGATGCGAGATACTCCCCAAACCCCATTATTCATGTCCTTGAACCTCTTTATATTTCCGCTGTCTAAGGGGTAGAAAGGGAAATTTTTTCTTTTTTAAAAAAATTTGTATTTTTTAAAGCGTCATATCCATAGATTAAAAAGGCTTTTATGGATGTGTCGGGGATGTCTTAAGGGAAGAAAAAGGAGATTATTCATTTAATCTGATATTTTTGACACCAATTTTTTCACTTTCTCTTACCCTATATATGAAATATATAGAGAGAGAAAATATTTTATTAAATGTTTTTAATTTTGCTTACCAAGACTGTATTCGCATGTGGGTCCGAAAAGCACATGTATACATTTTTTTGCATAAGCTTCAACAGCACGATAGGTAGATAATGTATTTTTACAACCATCGTCCATTGGAAAATAATCAAATTTGGTGTCCGGTGATATCCAACCCAATTGTCTAGCATGCGTTTCGCCTTTTTTAAGAAAGTCCAACACTCTATCCAACGCCACTTGGTAGAGTACACTATCATTGGCAACGAGGACACCAATCCGGACACAGGTACTAAAACCATCTGGACAGTTATTACTATGACAAGCGAGTGTGTCGTCGTCGGCCGCACAACCGACACCAACCACGGATACAATTAACGAAGACGACACCAAGCCGATTGTTAGAAGCACAAACACGGCACGGGGCATCACCACACACACGATAAACACGCGATACGTGCTCAACTCCACGAGAGGAGCGCGCCAACTGATAGTATATAGCGAGAAAACGTTATTTGTGCGCTCATCTTGCCGCTTGAGATTTGGGCATGCGTGTCAACGACGGACTCAACGCACGTGGACAGGTGGGAGATACACATATAACATTCTTATCATTGATCATCCCAGATTTTTTAAAGATATTATTCATTATTATTATTATTAGTAATTCTATAATCATCGTGTCTGTTTGATGGAAGTCACTAAACTACAATTCTGAGAATCTACCCTTAATGTATGGACAGGAACAAATCCCAGGAGAAAAGGGATGATAATTAATAAAGCTATGATGATTTTGATGACTAAAATACGAAAATTAATTTTTACTTTCTCTTATCAATATATGAATATATATAAAGAGAAAGTATTGGTTTCGTGTCAAAAATTCCATGTCGAGATTTTGATGGATATACACGTTTTGAGGTCCTCTGATGCAAAAAAGTAGTTTTTGCAATGTGGTCTGTCTGTGTTCAATTTAAAGCCTGAAGGAATTGAGCTACCAGGTTGAAATTTTATATTTAAGTTAGGCACCCCCCTGAGATGTGAAAATAAGCCTTTGTGATCAAAGGCTTATTTTCTGACGACAGTACGGTACATTTTTTCTTTTTAAAAAACACACTTTTTTCTCATTCACACACACACATACACACAGTCTTTTCGGCAACTTAGGCCATATAAGACTTGGAGGATAAGCGTCATTTGTAAATATATCTATTGGGGGTCCAGGTATTCTTATTTAATTCATTTGGTATCCAAATAGCTTAAATAAAATCATCGGACTGTATGGGATCAGAACCCTCGACCCTTTGTATACAAGGCAGGCGCGCTACCAACTACAGCAAGCCCGAGGGCTTACGGTACATTTGAATTCAAGATGTAAAATTTATAAACAGAAAAATATTTATATTTTATTACCATGGCAAACATTTCTCCTAACTTTCCTATGAAGTACAAGAGTAAAGTCTATTTCAAGAGATTTCAAGGGCAAAATGAGAATATATATTTTAAAGAGCATCTAAAAAATAATTGATTTTTGAATTTTAATCAAAATCGTTGAAGCCAATTTCGAGAAAATCGAAAAAAAAAACTGAAAAAGTGCATCAGTAAAGTACTAGTACTTTTTGGCCGATTTTGTTCAAAAGCTTATTTTCACATCTCAGGAGGGTGTCTAACTAAAATATAAAATTTCAGCCTGGTAGCTCAATTCCTTCAGGCTGAACACAGACAGACCACATTGTAAACTACTTTTTGGACTCAGGGGACCTCAAAACGTGTATATCAATCAAAATCTCGACATCAAATTTTTGACATGAAACCAATACTTTCTCTTTATATATATTCATATATAGGTAAGAGAAAGTAAAAATGTACAGTACTGTCGGAACCTAAATAAATGACAAAAAATCTGGTGTGACAAGCACAGAACACAACTTTCTTTTACTGAAGATAAGAGAAAGTTGTGTGCTGTGCGACCTTGAGGTCTAGTATTTGTGAGCAAAATTTGAAAACGATTGAATATTTAATTTTTGAAGTATCAGGAACGACAATAAATTAAAAAAAAAAAGAGAGAAAGAGAGATATCATTTTAAATAAGATTTTTGGCAGTATAAGATCGATTCGGTTTATGCGATTTACTTAATGGACAAAGTTAAAAATTCTTTAATGAATTATGCATACGGAGTACAAGAGTTTTATTTTAATACGACTAGAATTACATTTTTAATTTCTGCGGTCTTTAATTTTAAGTATCTAGTTACGCCTGTTCCCAAAAGATTGAGCTTCGACTTAATTGGAAGGGATCAAGGGGAATAAAAATTAGAGATGTGGAAGGGAGATTAAATGCCCCGCCCCACTGGCTCCTGATCATTTGAAAATTTTCTACTTGATATGAGTCCTATTGAAAAGTACAGAAGCTCTGTCTGTGCAATGGTGAGACTGTCGAGAAGAAGGGAGTCAACGTTCCCCCACCATCACACTGCCCACCACTCCCTCTAATCTTCCAATTTTAACCGACTTCTCTTTCGAGCTTTGGAGATCAACATATTTTGGCCAATGCCTGTTTGCAAATTTAAAATATACAATAATAAATTTATATTCAGGTAATCACCGCCCTGTTTCTTAATAAATTGAAATATAATTAGCTGCTTGCTCATTTTATTCTTCCTATTTGATTATCAACACTCACTATATACCTCCTTCAAATATATTCAGGTAGTGAAAATTAAGTGAAAAATTCTCTTTGAAAAGCAACAGATTTTGAATTCGTTGAATTTGAGAAATATTATTTTTAAACAAAAAATGAAAAGGATCGATTGCCACATCAAGCCCTCACTCGAAGATATTTTTCCGAATATACAGTATCACTTTTAGGTTGGTCATAAATATTAAAACATCTACCAAAGCCTTGGAAACTCCTTTATACAAAGACCCCAAAGACTATATTTGAATTAGAATCAATCCAGTAGATTTTTTTAGAAATGCCTATCCTGTTAAAATTAATTTAAGGAATTAAGTAAAATAATGTCATTTTTTAGTTCAATTTGACAACAAAAAAAGTTCATGAATTTTGAATTGTAGAGCATTTAATTCTCATTTCTATTATATTAAATTCGTGACATTCAATTCTTTTTCAGATCACCAGAATAGAAGCAAATACAGTGAAACTGAATAAAAAAAAGTGAAGATTCATTTCGTTGCCTGACTGAAAAATGCCATTTTATTAAAAAAATTAAAAGTTGTGAATCGTCTTCAGATTTTAAATACACATATGATCTCTTGAAAATACACAATTTTCAAAATAGGACTAGCCAAAGTTTCAAGAAACAAAAAAATATCAGTTTTGTCTATCCAGGTTCTATGACAATTCATGAGCAAATGAGATAAATCAGCTAAATGATTGAATTTTTTTAAGATCATGGGAAGAATCAATAAAAGCAAAGCATTTCCAAAATAGCATAAAATCTCCTTCTCAAAATAAAATAAATAATTATTTTAGGTTAGTTCAATATTTTATATAAATTCAATTAGTTATTGCCCTAATTTATTATTATTATATATATATATACATCCTTAAGGCTAGAAGTTCCATTTCTGTAACCAAACCTATTTGTGATATATATATATATATAACATTAGAATTATCAAATTTGTATTTGTATCTTAAAATGAATTTAGGATATCAAATGATATATGCAATTCAAGAGAGATTCTCATTAAAGCAAATAAAAATTTTGTTTTCAATAAAAAATTTATTTGCCAAAATTTTGCTTAAACAACAAAATAATTCAGTAATGAATTTGCCTAGGAATCTTTAAATATATTTAATTTTAATAATATCACATCGTAAAAAAAAAGATTTTTGTAAAAAACTCACCAAATTAATTTTTGATGGTTGAATGGAAAGAGGCTCGTACTCGCCTGCCCCTTGTAGCAAAACCGAATCAGCACACGCAGAATCAAACAGGTAAACACAGGAATCACTTAATAATCACCTATAAAAAAAAAATTAATCAAAATGAATAATTAATTTTTATGAAATGACAATAATTTTATTAAAGATAAAATGGTGGGTTATGTTTTGTATGAGTTGAAGGCCTATATTCAATTTTCATGCATTATGTTAATTAAATTCATAAATATTTCTATAAATCATTATTAGAATGAAATATATTTGTTTTTATTATTAGAAGATGATGTAAAAAAATGTAATTAACCTGAAAGGAGTCATTCTTTCCAGCAGAAAACACTTGTTCACTACACTGATAAATTTTCTCACACAAACTAAGGCAACAATTGATGCTTTACGGGTGACGTCACACCAAGATGGAGGTACACATTTTCACAAAATTAACTCTATTTAAATTTTAAAATTATAATATTTTTTTTTTTTAGTCTTTCGGAATCTTTTTTTTTCTCTTTATTCTTTTTTGAAATTTTAGGCGATATAGACTTAAAAAGTTATGTAATTTTATTATTATTATAAAATAAACAGTGTTTTTGTTATCTCATTTCCTCCAATCACTTAATTATAACTACCCTTTGGCGTACTCCGCCCCCTGGACCTCCCTTTCATATTTGTTTATCTCTTCTTGACTTTCCATTCTTTAAACATCCGCTCCAACATTTTTTAACTTATTTAAAATAGTTTTTTAAACATACATATCTGGCTCATTAAGGAATATATACTCCTTCCCATAGGTGTAGCCACGGGGGCATGAGCGTAACTAGGGGCTCCCGGCCAGAAGGCTCGTGGCCCCTCAAAGGGCTCCCCGCCCCAAGAATCATGTAAATTGTTGTAATATATTTCCTGAAGCAAATTTTTTAGAATATATACAGTATTTTTAAAATTGATTTATTTCATTAAACTTCTACTGATAGGGAGCAATCCCTATCTTGAACCCGCCTACCCCTCCCCATCAAAAATATATGGCTACGCCCTCTTATCTTAAAAAAAATTTAATTAACAATTTAAACCTCTATATGATTTTTAAATTGAGATTATGGTATCTTCATAAAACAGGTAATTGGCCTCTGAACATTTTATTGGATACATACAGTATTACAGGGATGTAAAGTTAATATCCAGTCTAATTGGGAAAGAATGTTTAAGATTATATTACATTAAAAATAATTTATTGAACTGACTCAGGGATTCTATTATATAAGCTTATATATATATATATACATTTCTTTGAGGTGGAAAAATATATATATATATTTAAAAGATCAATTAAATGATATTGTGAGAAGGTTAATTAAATGCTGACCATATCAGATTTCTTTTAAATGAAAAAAAATCTTTATAAAAGGCTCTTTTTATTAATAAAATTATAGCTATATTACTTCCCCTAACTCCACACTTTTCTAAAGATGACTTCTAAAGCTTTTGCTAATTGCAAGATAACAGGTTCTCCCTTTAAATATATTTTCATGCCCTCAAGGGATTAATCGATTTTAATATAAGAACAAATTAAGACAAAATCTACTAAATTATTTAATCTAGTATGTTTTTAACCTCCTTAATTAAGGAGAAATATAATTAATATTCTGTCAGATTATATCAAATATTTCGATAGAAGATGAAAAAATAATGAAAATAAAAAAAATCAAGAGATATTCATTTTTCAACTTTAATAATTTTTTAAGAACAAGAATAGTTTATCTGATTTTTTTTTTAAATTGAGGCCAGTAGTTTTAACAATATAAAAAAATTTGTCAAATTCTGACCAAAAAAAATGAAACAAAATCAAGAAAAACAAAACCAAGCAATTGAACAAGGGTGTTTTAGGACACATAATAAATAAATAATTTATAGTATATTTATTCTAAAGAAACTCGATTAAC
Source organism: Euborellia annulipes (assembly GCA_023213315.1). NCBI lineage: Eukaryota > Metazoa > Arthropoda > Insecta > Dermaptera > Anisolabididae > Euborellia > Euborellia annulipes. The sequence continues at coordinate 6,703 of JAKCPI010029995.1, read as the reverse complement.
AGTGCCTAAGTGAAAGAGCTCTTATCCAATAACTCTGAATCATGTTTTTGCAGTATATCTTTAGACTATCAGATCAACAGAAGGTTTATAAAGTGAAAAGAATTATCGTTTTGGCCATTGAATATTATACAACTTTCATGCTCCTGGCATTTACAATTTTTTGTGAAATTCGTTTTAATCTTCTATTATATTAATATATGTAGCTAGAGAAATTATTGGAATCGTATCAAAATTTTGAGATTTTGATGAAAATACACGTTTAGGCTGAACACACACCACTTTAGCAAAAATGTTTTTGAACAAAACGTTTTTGCCTAAAACTGTTTTTTCAATGCTTTTCTATGGGTCAACGAACACCAAAGAGACAAAACACAATTGGACATGATTCAACATCATTGAACAAAATTTGAGCAAAAAATCTCAACGCACACCGATTAGGCAAAAATGCTCATTGTCAAAACATTTTGTCCAATGGCAAAACATGTTGCTGATGGCAAACATTTCCCTCTTTTGCTATAACTTTTGTTCAATGGCAAAACATTTTGCCTAAACGTTGGGCGTTGGCATTGAGCAAAACGTTTTGCTCTTGGACAAAACGTTTTGTCCAAGAGCTTTTTGCTCAATTGGTATAGGTTCAGCCTTAGAGGAAAAAAAAGTTCAAAAACAAAATATTCTAAGAAAGAAAAGTGCTACGATATTTAAATTTGATTTGTAAGCTAAGTGTGCTCTACCCGACATGTAACAAGTATATAGAATAGATATGAATTTGTTGTCAATAGTAAGAAAATATAAATATTTGTGTTGATAAATTTCTCATCTTATGTTGGAAACTAAATATATGACGATACGAGAAATCTGATGTTACAGCACATTAAAAACTTTCGATTGCTGTAAGAAAAAGTTGTGTCACGCCAGATTTTTTTTACATTAAAATCGGTGTCGGGAGAGAAAAGAGTTGAATAAATTGTTTAAAAAGAAAAAAAAATTAACAAGAAAAAAAGGCCTAAGCTTATTCAACAAGAAAAGCAAACAAAAATCTACCTTAAAAAATATTTTAAACTATAAATAAATAAATATTGTATAAAATTATCTTTTCCTCTCTCTTACCAACAAATTAATAACTATGCTTCATATGGAAAATGTTTAATTATTTCTTAAATAAAGCGATGAATTATTATTATTTTCATTTAGGTCTATAAATCTTCAAAGGTTAAATTAAATTAAATAATAAGAGACAGGTGGCTTTTATTAATAATACAAAATAAGCACTTGAATTTTATTTACCTAAAAGGTAGAAATAATAAAAAATAATTGACATATGGTTTAATACGATATGGATTAATAAATACAGTTCATTTGATTTAATTAATTTCCTTTAACGAAATGAATTAATATATTCTTTATATTAAATATTGAATAGAGTGAAAAATCTAAAAGAACAAGTGTTCAAAAATATTTGTTTAAAACAGAGTTATTGTATTCTCTGGTATTTCTTAGTTGAATGAATGTATAGGCCGATTATAGGAACGCCTGTAAGTAGGCAACCAAGTCAGCAGATCGTCTAAGAGTGAGAGTCGATGGTAAGGAGATTGACACAATCATTTCGTTTACTCAATCATATCTCAATAGAATCAATCAAGAAACAACAATGGAATCTAGAAGTAATTACAAGTGAAATACAATATTTTTCAAATAAAATTCAATCAATTCCAAATCAAATTAAAGAATTTCCAGCTCAAATACAAATTCTTTATTTTTTCTAAGTTTAAACATGATAAAATTGAATTTTTAAAGTTTTTGTACGCACACCGATTGAGCCAAAACGCTCAATGACAAAACATTTTTGACGAATCGTGCTTAAAACTGTTTTTATTTTTTTTAATAGTTTTAATATGGGTTTAACGCACACCGATTAAGCAAAATTAAAAAACACAATTGAGCACGATGATTCAATATCATTGAACAAAATTTTTTGTCATTGAGCGTTTTTGCTTAATCGGTGTACGTTGGCATTGAACAAAACGTTTTGTCGAAGAGCGTTTTTGCTCAATCGGTGTGCGTCAAGCCAGAGTCTTTTATATTTTATCATGACCTTAAATTAAAAATTTCAATGTTTGGACTCAACTCTGGGAAGACAAAATATTTCAAAAATCATCATTTTGGAGTTAGAAATGTTTTACAATACTATACAATAAACTGAAAACTGAATCTAGTTTTGGGCAGTTAGTCCCATATATATAGAATATATACATATATAAATAAATATAATACACACAAGGAGTTTCGAGCGCGAATTTCATTTCCATATCAAAATATGCATTCTAATACGAGGTGTATATGATGAAGTTTAAACTAGTTCTAATTTTTTGAAAATCCAATATTTTATGCCCCTTGTTTTCTTTTTATAGTAAATTGTAATTAGTATTCATTGTGTAAAATTCGAATATTATCTTAATTAAATTAAAAACAGATGCAGAAAGAAAATATTAAGAAATTCGTAGGAAACGACGAATTGAGATGAAAATTTAAAACAACAACAAAATTGAATGCATGTCTTTTAGAATATTGTGTGTTGAATAATCCAGTCGAGGTAACTCGTGACTCGGGTATAAATGCCAGGGTGTTCTGGGTCACCACATTGAATTCCCCAAGACACAACGCCAATCTGCACCCATCGCCCGGAAGACAATTGATAAACAAGCGGACCACCGGAATCTCCCTGTAAAGTATCAAAGAGAGGAAGCTTAAATTGAGTTATTTAAAACAACTTTGACCCAACTTCAATATTTAATATATGAATCGAGTTATTCTTTAGTGGAGGGGAGAGCATAGAAAACTTTCTCTCGACCGTACGTTCTCAATGCAGGGTTGTCAATTTATAAAAAGGAACAAAGGGAATGCGAGGATGCAGCCAAGGAGGTTTGGACCAATGAAACACCAATTTCCAGTTGAGAGGTTTCGGCGAAAAATTTATTTTGACATCTTCCGTAGTTTAGAAACAAAATAAAATAAAATTTGTCCGTGATAATAACAAATCACTTTATGAAAAAAAAAAACATGAAAAAGATGCGAAATTAATATGAATATTTAGAATTTCTTGAGATGAATGGCTGTAGATATTCAATTGGAAAAGGAAACGGGAGTCTTCCCCGGGAACAGCAGCCAGGATAAATAAAAAACTTTATATTTCGTTGCCGACGTTTCGGGTGCTAGTCGCACTCATCCTCAGGGCACGCAAAATTGTCAAAATTTAGTTGGAAACTTTCATAGTTCAAATCTAGAAAATTTCCAATAAAGATTTTTTCATTTTCTTTTATAAAAACAATGAAATAATCACAAGTAGAAAACGCATGGGTGGCACTTAATATTGTCTCTCACTATTCAGTAATAAAATAACTATTCTTTGAATACAAAGGGTTGACACCGTATCTAAATAGCAAGTGTATTGTATTCAAAGAATAGTTTTTTTATTATATGCCATAAGATGCTGAGAACAAACAAATACATGTATAAATATGAAATTAATTGCCAGTACCGCATAACATGTACTAAATGTTGACAATTTTGCGTGCCCTGAGGATGAGTGCGACTAGCACACGAAACGTCGGCCACGAAATATAAAGTTTTTTATTTATCCTGACTGCTGTTCCCGTTTCCTTTTCCAATATGTACGTATATATATTGTATATTGCTGAAATCTAATTCAACAAAACATTTTCTCTAGGTTATTTGTTTCAAGGGTTTAAATTTTCAAATTTCAAATCAAATTGACATTTCACGTTTTATTGAAATTAAAATTAAATTTTACACTTTATGTACATTTCGGCATTGCTGCCATCATCAGAAACTAATGTCAATCACTTCTGATGATGGCAGCAATGCCGAAATGTACATTAAGTGTAAAATTTAATTTTAATTTCAATAAAACTTGAAAATGTTAATTTGAATTTAAATTTAATAAACCCTTGAAACATATAACCTTGAGAAAATTTTTTGTTGAATTAGAATCTATCAGATTTCAGCAATATACAAATATATATACATATTTATAATGTTTCAACTAGTGCCTACAGTAACCAGTTTAAACCTAATGCGAAATTAAATCACATATTCAAAAGAAAGTTGTTAAAATATCAGACGACAACAGTGAAAAAAATGGGGTGATTAAAAATAGGTTTCTATAGAACAAAGAAAATAAGTTTTTATAGAACAAAAATCTGCCAAAAAAAAAAAATTCAAAAAAACCAAATTATTGCAATCAATAAAATAAGAGCAAGATAAATGTGCAAAAAAAGGATCTGCAACTTGACATATTGAATATTAAATTAGAGAGTAGGCCTATTATGAATTGAAATGGAATTTAATTAATAATAAATGTCAAAAAGATTTGATATTTCCCCTTTAGGAGGGTATCAGAGAGTGTGGGGTGCGAATGTAGGAGAAATTAGCGAAAATGAGCTGAGTCAGATCTTCTTCCATTTGTTCGAGTTTTATTTTTAATGTAAAATAATTAGATATCACTCTTCGAATTATCATAGTTTTAACTATTTTTTACAATTATTATAAGACTCGATCTTACTTGACAAGAATCTTTTCCTCCTTCGAAGCCACCAGCACAAAGCATCGTTGGTAAAATAGGTTGAGTAAATTTTGTGGCACATTGACGTGGATTCCAAACAGGGACAGCTACTTCCATAAGAATAGCGCTAGCAGGACCACCAAAGTAAAGAGTGCCCCAACCTGGAAATGTTCAAAAATAATTAATAAATTAGGAAAATTCATTTGAATAAATAATTTGTAAATACAATAGTATAAAAGGATGTCCTATATTTTATACTTTGACCTTTGAAAATACACATTTGACATGAATAAAATGTAAATGTTTAAGATTAGATTTGGGACGCTTCACTTGCTTTTAGAAAAATTTTATTTTAATATTTATTATTCAAAATAACCGCTTCAAAGGGTTTTATAAAATTTTCTTAAAATAATATTTGACAATGTCTTTTCGAGTAAATATTTTGAGGGAACTAGTCCATATAAACTATTGTGATAAATAAATAAATAAATTTCCTACATGCTTAAATTAACAAGTACTCGATTGCTATTATAACAAACCAGGAGGAAAGGATCATAAAGACTGAAATGAATTAGACCCTCCGGCGAGACTAGATTAATCTTCTATTTCAACTTTTAAGATCCTTTCTGATTCCTAACTGGAATAAAATCGAGATGGGAGTGATGGAAAAAATTAAAAATATTATTCAAGTTGCATTTTTTTAATGCAGGTACCTCTCAAATTGTTCATGCAAAATAGGAAAAAAAATCGGTGAAAACACACAGGGCTTAAAGTTTAAAAAAACTATTACATAGAAATTTTAAGATAGTAATTAATTTTTTAAGTAAAAATTAACTTATCGCCCAAATTGTAGAACAAAATGTAAAAAGCTTTATGAAAAGTATAAAGCATAAAACCCGAAAACTCACACATTTGTTAAATATAACTTTATATAATCGAAATGAAAAATAATAATTATGAAATGAAATATGAACAGATTTATGGTGAGGAACTTTGACAGATGATACAATTCAATCTATCTCTCTTTAAATCAGAATTCAAGGCCCATGTTTTTATTATATCCAAATTAGCCCACAGGATATATTAATAGTTATAAAATTTGTGTGATTCTTTTATAAAAAAAATAGCTAAATAGTTGATTCTTTATGTACCAAGTAAATATGTTTAATTATTTTTTTTTCACTTGGTTTTAAATATTGTATTTTTATTGTTTTAATTTTAATTTTGTTTTACTATTGTATTCTTATTGTTTTGACTTTGTTTTATTGATTTTATATTGATATTTTGTAATTTTATATGTATGTATTGTAAGGGGTGTAGTCCTACCCTAAATAAAAAAAAAAAATTCTTTATATATTTATACTACAACCTGCGTATTACTGAAGTATGACTGAACTATGAAAGTTCTCAATAAATTTTACTCTTTAGCCATTTCTCCTATTAATAAATCATTTTTGTGCTAATAAAAATGAATAGTTTACTCCTAAATATCTAAACAATCACAGGTAGAAAACATTGCAAGAACTAACAGAAAACCGATAACATAACTAGGCATGCTCTGTAATACAGTATATCTAAAACCTTGATTTATAATATAAAATGTATTAATTTATCATCTAATGGGCTATTATATACTGGTCTTTTGAAATCGGTCTCCAGAGGCTTGTGAACACACCCTCAAACCTCTCCAATAACAACTGACGTTATATACACTATAATCACTCAATAGCACTCAGGTGTTGCGTCTAATGAATGGTCGCAAAATGGCCGCCTTCTCTAATGCCACAATCTTCTTCCTCTACCCTTAGCAGTTTTGGCGTTGACTTACTCATCCTCTCGTATCTATTCGATTTCCCCATAGAAATAAACCATTAATCACACAAATAATCAAAAATATTTTTGAATATTTTCTATCTGTAATTGTTTAGTAATTTAAGTGAAACTATTTATTTTTTATTAGCACATTCAAAAATATATGATTTATTAATAGAGAAATGGCTAAGTGAATTTATTGAGAATACTGAAATTTTCAGTAATACGCAAGTTGTAGCAAATAATTAAACATATCTCAACTTTAACTATGTAGCAATTTAATTTTTATAAAAGAATTGCACAAAATTTTAT
>JAKCPI010029994.1:0-17026 GCA_023213315.1 Euborellia annulipes | reverse complement strand
TTTTTGAATTCCTTGAAAGTCAAATAATAGACTGAGTGAGTAAAAAAACATTGTTTTTAAAAAAAGATTAATTTTCACCAAAATTTCTTTTTCTACATACGGTATTTATGTTTTATTATTATTCTTGTTTTCAAAGAGATAAATTCATATTACGTTTATTATTATTTTTCGATATTTTCTTTCTAATCTTCATATTTTCGTCCCTTAAGAGTCGCTCAAATAAAAAAAATTTCGATCTCATAAAAAAATTTTTTAATTCATTAAAAGGACCTGCCTAAGGCATAAACAAACAAAAAACAAATTCCTATTCTGGTTATTAATAATTAATAATACTCATAATTATGAGAAATCGATTTGTTCTATTGTGATTTAATTATTAATTTAAAATTATTAGTTTTAAAGAAATTCCATTCTACTCGCCATTTTTCGCCCAATTAATGTAAGAGTGATTTAACTAATTGTTCCTTTTCTCTCATACCCTTTTTCTTATACGTATATCTATAATGAAATTTTATTTTTTTTTATTATCATAGTAAAAATGAGCTTCTTCATTGAAGCTTCAAATAAACACTGTGCTACAATAACAAATGAGAAAAAATTACAAATAGTCATAATAAATAAATAAATAAATCTATATATATATATATAAAAATAAATAAATGTGAATAAAATATTTTTTATAAGAAAAATATAGGCAATTGGTGCAGACATAATAATAGGAAGTGGTCTCGTGCAATGCAATTTTGTGCATCATGTTCCGAAATCTTCCAAACAATATGAATTCGTCATAAAAATATCTGTAAAAATAAAAAAACAAACATTTTGTGTTGTGTGTTTGTGAGGACCTCGCCGTCCAGAGTTGATGACGTCATAATTTATCGTTGTATGAGTGTATAAAAGTGTGATGGTGAATGATGTCTTTTCAATCAATTCTACCCTAGTGAACGTTGATAGAGAATTGATGTCGGTGAATGTGTGCATTATATTGTAAATAATATATATATATATAAATATAAATAATTATATATATAAAATTTGACCAAGTCAAATTTGTAAATTTTTTCTTAACAATTCTTTGTTATTATTTTCAAAGAAATGATTAAAAAAAAAAAAAAATATATGAAAACAAAAGGAGGCGATTAATTCTCTTTCAAATTTTGAGGTTTCCGATTTTGGATCTCACAGGGTTTATAAAAATAAAATTTCAAAACATACTTAATTGCTGTATATAGAAATTATATTCTCGAGTTGTAACCCTGGATTCTATTGTATGTGATGTCTGCTAAAATATAAACGCTCTTTTTAAAAATAATTCTTTTTTGGCAATTTGAAATCAAATTATATATCTATATGTATATAAAAATAATACAGTTCGTTTTATACTCTTTAAAAAAAAAAAAAAAAAAAATTATCTGGTAATAGAAGGAAACAAAAAACATTTTTAAAAAATGAATTTTTAAAACCTTGTGTAAAAAGAAAATAAATGAATATGCTATTTACTGTCATCGCCCAAAAACAATCTTTAAAGGGCGTTAAGTGTTCTCTACTAATTACTATACAACTATAGTACATTTATTAAGCATTTTTCAAAAAAAAATAAAATAAAATAAATAAAATAAAAAAAAATTTAGGTATTCACCTCTGGAGATAATATAATTTTTTTATATAAATTGTACTTTTTGGACATATCTCAATTAAGGGTCAATATATTCTTTCAAAAATATTTTGACCCTTATTAGGAGATGATCAATGTTCCCTTTATCCATTTTTTCGGAAATTCTCCAGAGTTCACCCTCAAAAAAAAATAAATAAATAAAAAAATAAAAAAAAAAAAACAGGCAAGGACGGGATATAACCCTCATTTTTTATGCGGGCGTAAGAAAGTCGCGAATGTCGTTTTGCGATGAGACAGATGCCTTAACTAATTGATACTAAAAAAAAAATCTCGTCTCAACAAAAATGTTATATATAATATAAATAAACAAAAAAATATACAAATATAACTTAAAAAATATTATCGTTAAATATTTTTTTCCAAAAAAAATTTAAAAAAATGGTATCTTAAAAGATGATTAACAAAAAAAAAAAAATGTATAATCGTAACCCGTGGAATCCTTCGAAGCATTCATTCAAATAAAGATGTGTTATTTATATGTTTTGTATTCATATTTATCCATTAAATATCCTCATTTATCATATAATATTTTGGCAGCATTTCTAATAACATCATGCATTGAGTTTTATGTATTAAGGTTAAATATAAATCTATATATATGCTTGTTTTATTTATTTTTTTTTTTATTTGCCAAAAATTGTATTTAAAATATAATTTATGATTTATTAAATTGGATTCGAAGCTCTCAAAAATACATTTTGCAATGCAATTAGGTGTTGGGCTATTTGATTTAGTATGATGAAAAGAGACAGAGACAGAGAGAGAGGCCAATCATGTGTTTGTGTTGTTTTAGAGAAAATATCATAATTTCATTCATATTCAATCTGATTTATTTTAAAATAGGATGATTATGCAATGTTGGAATGAAAATGGGGGCACGTTCGTTCGGATAAAATAAATAAAAAGGGATCCAATGCATTGTTCAGCAGATTTATAGTATATAAATATATGTCCCATCAAAAAATTGATTTTATATTAGAAATAAGAAACCAATCATGTTATTGGATATTCCAGTGTTTACCAAACTGTGCGCCGCGGCGCCCTGGGGCGCCGTGAAAATTTTCTTATACAAAAAATTATAAGTATTAATAATATTATTACTTTATAAAATGTTACTCCGACCTGTGTAAATTTGACCAGCATTTTATGTTTATGTAAGCTGCGCTGAATTTTAAATGAAGAAAAACTATTAGTATTATAAGGTTTGGCCTGAGATTTGACACGGGGCGCCCCAGAAAAGTTATGATATATTAAGGGCAGCGGCGTAACTAGGCGTAACCGAGGGCTCAACTGGGGCGCCGTTTTTCGTTCGACCTTTTTTTTTTAGTATTCGAATCTTATCTTTTTTTTTTTTTTTTGTAATTTTTCTCAGGATTTGTGATATAAAATGAATTTATTATTAAATTAAAAAAAAAAAACCGGAGATTTTGGAAAAAAAGCCGGATGCGCGAGGGACGCCAAAAGCTTGATGCGCCTGGAGCGGGGGGAGGGCGAGCGACCCCCTTCGCCCCCACCTGGATACGCTACTGAATAAGGGCGTCGGAAACCGAAAAAGTTTGGGAACCTCTGGGCTATTCTATGAATATTTATTAATACTAAACTTTCATTTGACTTTTTCTTTCAGGATAAATTGGTCGATATTAAATAATTTAGGCATTAGAATAATTAGGCAGGTAAAAGAATAAAAGTACAATTTTAGATTTTTAGATTAGATTTTTTTTTTTGGTAGATAATTTTTTTGATCAGTGTATTAGGTATAACATATAAGAGATTGAATTTAATATGCTCCTAGTGTTTTGTTCTTATTTAAGCTCTATTTCGACTGACTGTGAGGCCATTTAGTCCCTATTTATTTCATTTAATTTGGTTTCAATTAAATAAATTTTTCGACTGAGACTGTATGCGCTCCCAGGATCTCTAACATGGGAAGCTAATGTTTTATCTGAGACACAGATCAAGGGATAGGTTTCTAATAAAAATTAAAAAATAAATTTCATTTAGTTCCTCTTCCTCCCTATCCAACAAAGTTGTACTTTTATTTTTTTGGCAGTCCAATTATCTTTATTTTAAAATAAATTGATTGAATTTAATATTCAGGCTAATCAAAAGTCTGTTTATTAAGTGTTGGCACCGAGATCCTGGAGAGCCAGTGAAATGAACGAGTCAATTTTGATCATGAAGATTAGATAAATATCGTAGCAGACTTCAATGAGGAAAATTATTTTGACGGGCCCGAGGACAAAACAGAATTTCTTCGTCAGAAGCCAGGTGAGATAATTATTTCTTAGAGGTAAATGATTTTAGAACAATAACTTTTTACTTTCTTTTACCTAGATATGAATATACTGTATATAGAGAGAAAGTATTGGTAGTTTGGAGGGAAAGTGGTGTAGGTTTTCCGTGAAGCATATTTATAAGTATTGGATTCATGTCAAAAATTTGATGTCGAGATTTTGATGGATATACACGCTTTGAAGTCTCCCGAGTCCAAAAAAGTGGTTTTTGGAACATGGTCGTCTATGTGTCTGTCAGTGAACAAAATATCTCAAGAACGAAAAGAGCTAGGAGGTTGAAATTTTATATCGGCCAAAGAGTACTAGTACTTTACTGATTCACTTTTTTAGTTTTTTTTGCGATTTTCTCAAAATATTTTGCATATATGCCCCTCTTTTTTTTTTAATTCAAAAATCTCTTATTTTTTAGATGCTCTTTAAAATATTTATTCTCATTTTGCCATTGAAATCTTGTGAAGACCACTTTACTCTTGTACTTGGTAGGAAAGATAGGAAAAATGTTTGCCATGGTAATATAATAAAATATAAATATTTTCCCATATAAATTGTCTTCCTCTTCTTCTTCTTCCCTCCTCGCCTTATTCCCGCGATGCGGGGTCAGCGGACCTCACTCTTTTCCTCCAACCCTACCATGCGTTTTGCAACCGGAAGAAATAGAACAGGCACGGCCCCGCACGGTCTAACGCCTGTTGAAAAGAGGAAGGAAGAGACAGACATACAAAGAACAGAAAGACTTCCTGTCCCAGCTCGGGCAGCTCGTGGTCGCCATCCACGTACCCACAAGATGTGGGCCCCTGAGCAAATTTCCCATATAAATTGTACATCTTGAATTCTATTGTAATATGTCGGCGGAAACTAAATATATCTAGAGACAAAAAAATCTGGTGTGAGAAGAACAGAATACAACTTTCGATAACCGAAGGTTAAGTGTGTCCCAGTCACATCAGATTTTTTTTGTTTAGAATTTGATTTTTTTTTTAATTTTGTCGGCTGTTAGGTTACTCCTTTCAGCCCTAGATAGAATTTGATTTAATTAACTTAAAGAATGAGAACAATTATTGAAATTATCGTCCTTTTAAAATTGTATATTTCTTCAAAAAATGATCATATCAAGAGTTTTTCGAGAATAGAAGAACGTCTCAGAGAATGAATCCCATCATACAATCCCCACTCTAGCCAAGGTTAAGAGGTTGGTTACTTTTTTTATTGCATAGTACCAGCCCAAGTAACATTTTCCCTCACTCCTCGCCCGATATTTGACAGCCATAGAGACAGGCCTGGGTGGTGAATGGGTTTTGTGAGCGAATGTACGTAATAGAAGGGCTCGTCGAAAAGGGAGTAGGCTGGGGTGATTCTATCGAATCAATTTCCGACCACTCACACACACACCAACATATAACCATGTACTTCCATCTTCTGGGATGATTCTCATTCGCCATCTTTCTTCGAGTTATCCCTTTTTCATTCACACCATCATGGTCCCTAATCTTAAGTAAACATATCACACCCCCTTCTTTCGATTTCATTTTAACTAAGATGGAGAATTTGTTCAAAAATATTATAACATTTATCAAACTTAATTATTTTATATAAATATATGGATTGGAGTCAGCCAAGAAAAGGTAAAAAATGAATTTTTATTGTCAACGTTTCGAGCGCTCGTCGTGCTCTTCCTCGAGAACTGTGGCCACAAATATTTATTAGAGATTAATTTTCTTTTATAATTATTTTTTCACAAAAATATATATACCATTATTAATATAATTTTATACCTATAGGTATAAATAATGATTATACTTACAGTCTAAAGGGCCCCATACACAAAGTATATATTGGTACGCGTGCCGGATTAGGTGATTTTTTTATCACACATTGACTCGCGAGCCCGGCTCGGCTCACCTACAAACGAGCCAAAGTCAGCTATGGTTTGTATAATCTGAGGTATGAGCCCGATCCGTGAGAGCCCACACACTTGCGGATTTGGCTCGTTTGAAGGCGAGCTGACCCCGGCTCGCGCACCAAAGTACAGCGTGTATGGGGCGCTTAAGTGTCAATTGTTACAGATGGTAGTAATTAGATCCTCAGTTGACATAATTGAACTAATTTAACAACATTAATACGTAATGTATTTACATTTTTTTTTTTTTATTTACATTTAAATTGAACACAGACACACCATGTCGCGAAAACCACTTTTTTGGATTCAGGGGACCTCAAAACGTGTATAACCATCAAAATCTCGACATCGAATTTTTGACATGAATCCAATACCACTTTCTTTCTCCCATATATACATAGGTAAGAGAAAGTAAAAAAATTGGTGTGATGTCGCCCACCCTTTCTCTTCCTTCGGTAATCGAAAGTTGTGTCTTCCCCCATTTTTTCACATTATTTGTTCCCGCAGTAGGAATATTTGATTCAGATTAAATTTAATATGGAAAATATTTATATTTTTTCATCAACCATTTCTCCTATCTTTTCTATGGAGTCAAGAAATGGTCTTCAACAATTTTGAGCAAACGAGAAATACATTTGAAGACACTAAATAATTGATTTTTGATTTCAATCTTAACGAATTTTAAAAATCGAAAAACTGAAAATACATCAGTAAATCTTACTCTTTCCGATTTTGATTAAATTATTTTCTCCCGGTTTTAACTTAATAAATTTCCCTCATACTCAATTCCTTCATCAAAAACCCCACACACCCCCCCCCCCCAACAACATTCCGAAACCCTTTTGTCGACCCAAACTAAACCATCAAATCTCGACATCGAATTTTTGAAAACCAAACTTTCTCTCTAAAAATAAAACCCACACAACTTTCTCTTACCTTCTAATCAAATTTGTTCTGTCCCTTTTCAATATTCCCCAATATATAAATTAAAGATCAAATTTAAAACATGAAAATATTTATATTTTGTTACCATCAACCATTTCTCCTATCTTCTCTATGAACACAAATAAATCCAAACAATTTTGAACAAAACGAGAATATACATTTGAAAGACATCTAAAAAATAATTGATTTTTGAATTTTAATCAAAATCTTAGACGAATTTGAGAAAATCGAAAAAACTGAAAAAGTACATCAGTAAAGTATAGTACTTTTTCCGATTTTGATTAAAACTTATTTTTCCGTCCCGGGGGTTTTAACTTAAATATAAAATTTCAACCTCTAGCTCAATTCCTTCATCTTAAAATTGAACACACACACACACACAGACACACACACAACACACAGACACACACACAGACAACCATGTCGCGAAAACCACTTTTTTGATTCAGGGGACCTCAAAACGTATATACCATCAAAATCTCGACATCAATTTTTGACATGAAACCAATACTTTCTCTCTATAAATACATATATACATAGGTAAGAAAGTAAAAATATGTTATGTCCTAAATTATAATTTCGGTGTATCAATTAAGTAGCCCATTTTATAAAATGATTATTTGTATAAAATGTCACTACATGCAAGGTTGTGTTTAACACAAATACCTTTTAAAGAGTAGATAGATCACTTGTTTTATTTAGATATGTATGTGATTATTTCACAACATACAAGGGATATATTTTCAGCACTTTACCTTTACAACTAAGTTTATATGTTAATAAATGTTCGCTGAATAATAAATAAATTTAATAGTAAATTCTTGATTAAAATTCGATTTTCATAGCACTAAAAAAAAATTTTAGAACATTTAAAAATATAAATAAAAAGACCGGATGTTTCAAACAAAATTACTTCTCTTTGGGATACAATTTTCCCTATATATAAAATTTTCAAACAGTTTTTTTTTTTTAATTTCTCTTTATTAGCAATCTCCGCACTCCCAATTTTTATTAAATAAATGAATATTATAGAAATTTTAAATAAATACCTTAGGGTTTATCCACATATTACATAACGCGTTAGGGGAGGGAGAAACATGGGCGTAACTAGGAGGGTGCCGGGGGGGGGGGGCATGGCCCCCCAAAAGGCTCGTGTCCCCCCCCCCCCCCAGAAAGCTCCCTGCCCCAAGAAAAATTGAGAAAATATGGGGCTTTCCAGGCCCTTCGGAGAATAGCTGGTCCCATGCCCCCCCCCCCCAGCCAAATTCTCTAGTTACGCCCATCACATTGGCACTGGCCAAATGCTCTCTGAGTCAGGCATAGGGGTTGGAAAAAAAAGTCATAAAGTATTATGAATAAAAAATGATTTAAATTTATGATATATTGTATATTTATAATATAAATATAATAGTCTAATGTTATTAGATACATGATTAATCAAAATGAACTCGGCAGGTTATACATTTTATTTATGATCTTTTAAGAAGAGATAGCAAAAACCTTAAAAGAGATTTTGTTTTTTTTTTTTAGCTCACTCCATTAAAGGAAAGCAAAAGAAATAAAATAAATAGGGATTTTTCATTTATTGTCATCTATCTCCTTGATGATGATGCTCTTCCCCTTCCACCAAACAACTCAGGACATGAAAAAATAGCGGGGATGCGCCAAGAAAGTATGGTAACAAGATTTACTTTCTCTTTACGAGGGTAAAAAAATTACCGACATATATATTTTTTTTAATAAAAAGATCTTTTATTTATTACATTGAAGGGTAGGCCGATACTAAAAAAAACGGATGTCAATTTCCTGGCTTTTTAGCTAAATGCATATCAGCGTAAAAAAAATGTATTCTAGATTGATTTTGAATAAGATGCCATAATAATAATTGGACCAAATCCGAAGACACACTAGATAAAAATATGACTTCTAATAAATTATTCCCTTTTATAAATCTTAAAATTTGGTTTTTCTCCAAATTCATTTAACCATGTTTGTAAAACATTTGAATTAGGGTCCTTCTTTTAAACCCTTTTGACCTTGTAATCAATTTTTTGCGCATGCCAAAATTTGAATGTCATCGGGTTCAAGGTTTAGTCTCCCCCTTTGGCGACGTCAATCCAAAGTAAGATGCGTCAGAATTATTACAGACTCCCAATTGAATAATTGAAATTGGCCAGGGAGGATTTCCTCTTGGAGGGGAACGCCGACCAGGAGGTCACCATAAAGGACACGGATCTATTCCCATGTAAGCTTTGGTCAGGGAAGGATGTCCAGGGTGCTCTGGCTGCCGATCTTGGCCCTCATCTGGGAGGCGGGTGCTGCGCCTGATCGGGTAAGTCAAAGCATATTATGGAAATTGAAAAAAATGTCAATATAAAAGAATTGTTGTGACAAACATACACATCACATTACTTCATCTTATCTTAAGAGAAAGAGTGTGAGTTTAGTCACAACATATTTTCTTTTTGGTTTTATATTATAAATTCATGGTTTAAGAAATTTTTGTTGGTATTTCAAGATCTTCCGACCTTACTGATTTCCCCATTGATTTGGTAAGAGGTATAGTTAAACCTTAAATTAAATAAATCTCTATATTAATTAATAATAAAGGTTTAATAAAATTTTTTTTTTTTCATATTTCCAAAAAAATAAGGGTGTGCCGCCGGGAGTCGAACGTAAAGGTTTAAATGTCCGGCCACAACTTAATAGTTATTTAATTTATTTTTTGATTATTTATTTTTCAATCAGTTACTAAATAGTCACCTTTTTTATTTATTTTTTCTTTCATCTCTCTTATTTTCTTATAATGAAACTAATTTAATAATAATGTATTAGAGAGCTATTTTTGATTTTTTTTTTTTTCATTTATTTGGCTCTCGGTCAGAAGCCATACCAAAATTTTACAATACAAATATGAATACTTCAAAATTAAAAGGTCGTAAAGGATAAAATAGCAAAAATGAGTTATATATACAGAAATGTCCAGCTTTTTGAGCTTTACAAATCAGTCTAATTAAATAAAATTGTGCTATCTAAAAAAAAGTGTTTTTTTTTTTGGGCCATTAAATTTTTTAAAGATATTTGAGAAATCATAGAAATTTATTAGGGTATAGTTTTCAACCTAATACTTTGCGCAAATTTGTCAAAAAAAGGTTAGAAATTTTCAAAGACTAAAATAAGTACTAAAGTCAAAAAAGTTACGAAGGAAAATGTTTTTTTTTTTTTGGCTCTCCTGAAAAGTAGCATTTTGTCCTTTAAGACCTTTGAATTTCCAAGTATCGATATACTAAAAATTTTTAATAGTGATTTTATTAAAAGAATTATAACTATAACCTGCTACTAAATTTGATGAAATAGATAGATCATTCTCATCATCTATTATCTAACTATTATAGAAGAACTGATTGTAGCATGACTAATTTCCATCCATAAAGATATAGGTCAGATGACAGGCGAACCATAGTACCTTTAAGTGCCAAACAATTGGGACATTAATTGACTTTTAGATTATTTTCATACTAGGTGAAGTGGAGTAATAAAATCCGCACTTAAGTGTAAAATATTTTTAAAAATTTGCATTAATATAATTAAAAGTAGTCTATAATAAATAATACCTAGTACAACAAAATATTTTTTAAATTCTTTTTCACTTATTCATTAATAAAAAAATCTTTGGTATGTAATTTTCGAAGTAAAAAAATAATTTAATAGCTACGACTTTATTATTTAGTTTAAAACGAAGTGCGCCAAAAAAGGATAGAGAAAAAAAAATAGGGGAGCGAACGTAGAGACACCACTAGGTTTAGACCTATGCATTTCAAATGGACTGACTGCTAGTTGGAAAGATCGAGGTAGGAGAGCGGACATCTTCACCCCTCCATCTCGCTCCATTCCTCCTCTAATTCTGCTACTTTGCAAACTACAACGGTTTCTATTTAAGATAAATGGAACTAAATTTCTCTAAAACACCTCAAAAATTCAAAATACAGGTTTCAATAAAACGCTGTATTTTAGAGTTTTTGCTTTCACAGTTGTTATCATTAGTAAAAAAACTTGATTTTCGGTTTAACTGTGGTTTTTTGTAAAAATTACAACGTTTCGGCCACTCATTCAGTTCAATTGAGATTGTCACAGATGTAACAACCTTTGTAATCTTAGCTGAATTGTACCTGAAGAAGGCCACAGTCATCTGAAAAATATAAAATTTGAATTAGTTTTGCTCATTTTAATTTAATAACTATTGCATTTGAAATTTACTTACTTATTTAAATTTCGTGTAATATTTAATCTTAAAGACTTCTTTTTCTTTAAAATAGAACAAAAACAAAATTTGGAAAGAATTCATGGAAAAATAATGTGCTTCACGAACAATTCTTTCTAATATTCGCATTAAAAGGAGTATGCGAAATAAACAAAAAAAAAAAAAAAAAAAAAAAAATTGAGATTTATAATCGGAAAAACCGTAAGCCGATGTCTGAAGAAATCCTATCTGGGAGAATGAATGAAAATGAATGATTTTTGGATTACGAGTAAACGAGAGACCAGGGGGCTTCCTGAAAGAGATCCTACCTAGCCTAATTAGAAATAAGAGCGAATTGTAATTGTATATGCCCGGTCCCCACCATCAGATCGGCGGGGCCCTCGGGCCTGTCCCTGGCCTTAAGGGAATGCGTTATTTACATCCAGGCTATCCCTGGCAAACAACATTCCTCCCTGATTCTCGTTTACCCATTCTTGCACCATGCATAATCTTACCATTGTTGTTCTCCTAGGGGTTCTTTGAAGTCGACGTCCTCCATCGCCTCAGCCCTGAAGTCCACTTTGTACTGGAGACACATAGGGGAGAGGGCGGGACATTGGGACAGTACAAATAAAATTAGCTGTGTATAGTTTGGCTTTCAATATTATTGAGCATTTAATGTTATGTTGTTGACACTGATAAATGCACTATCTATTGCCATAGGCTTAGCGCTTATTCACCAATAGATGAATTAGATTTTTGCAATTTTCCAAAAAATCCAAATTGTCCCAATGTGCCTCTTGGGTGAGGTAGATTTGGACAGTGAAGAGGCACATGTGGACAAAAACAATTTGTTTTGTTCTAAAAAAATAATTTGGTGAATAAAGGTGGCACAATCTAACACAGTGGTTCCCAACCTTTTTTGGCCCATCGCCCCTTTCTGGAGGCTGACTAACACCTATCGCCCCCCTTTTCATTTTCATTGTATGTCTAATTTTAATCTAAAGTGTAAATAATAATGCAGTTTTATTATTTTAAACAATTTTGTTACCGTAGAAATCAGTAGCGTAGCCAGGATTTCTGCTTGGGGGGGGGCAAAAGTTTTATGAACCCCCCCCCCCCTTCTCCAAGAAACTTAAAGTGGAGAAATTTTTTTTAGATAATATAATAATTATAAATAAGAAACAAATAAAAAAAAATTTTTTTCTTGAAATAAAAAATAATTTTAATACAAAATTCGTAAATATTAGAGATTTTTTCAATTATTTATAAGTTTTTTTTGTTAGATTTTAGAATTTATGAGTTAATAAAATAATTATTTAAAAAAAAAATCATTAGGGAAAACAATAGGTATTTTTTTGTTTTAGAGAAGGCTTTGGGGAGGGGCGGTCCCCCTGCCCCCCCTGAATACGCCACTGGTAGATATATAAAAATAGCCAACGCAGTTTTATCTGTTCACTCTTAGCTGTTGTAGTAATTGTACAGTAGCACCAAAAACACATGATTTGAAATTTTGTCGCTTAGGTGGTTTCTGAAATAAACGATTCACTTAAAAAAAGAGAAAAAAAAATACATAAATACAAAAAATAATTTTTTTTTTTTTTTTTTTTTTTTTGGGGGGGGGCGTATTAGTAAGTAGCCCCGGGGCCCGTCAAGTTTGTCTGCGGCCCTGTCCACAATATTATATCTTAAATATTATATATAATTTCTTATTTATTAGTGTCCACATGTGCCTCTCGCTAGATGTCCCAATCTACCTCAATCATGTTTATAAACAAAATGAGGCTCTACAAATAGCTAAAATAAATAATTACATCTGCATGTACCGACATAGTAAGAATAAACAAGTACACTTATCTCTAATATTTCAACTGTCTTTATTCAAACGTTCATATGGAGAATAATCGACCTCAAACGATTTCCGATTTTTTTTACAACGCAGGACAAATATGATGTAGCAACGTGTAACTAGCTATGGCGTAGCTTGACGCTGTTAAAATTTTTCTATAATAAAATGGGTTCTTAATACACCCTAATGGTCAAAGAGTACAATCTAACTTTACATTTAGTAGCGCTAAAATTCGAATGTCCCAATGTGCCTCGTGTCCCAATGTCCCCCCTCTCCCCTATATCTGCAAAAGAGAACATTTTTAAGAATCTTTCTTATATTTTCTCTCTATGCTTATCAAAGAAAACTTGTACAAAAATTCCCATATTGAAAATATTACAAATAAATGACATTAATTGTCTGTGTGTGTGTGTGTGTGTGTGTGTCGTGTGTAGGCCTAGATACAATATAGAGCTATTTTTAACCCTTAATTTACCCCCTGGGTAAATAAATAATAAGAAAAAAAATATCTTAAGTTTGAAATGAAAAGTTTTTAGAGTGTAAGTAAATTAAAGAATGATTTTTAATAGGCGAACCCCCACCCACCCCTTCTCTTCTTACCTACTCCTAACAAGGGCGAATCCAGAGGTGTTTCTCTGGAGGGGTGTGCCGCGGCTAGTATTTAATAATAAAAAATACTCGCAATTTAATTTTCGCTAAGTAGCATTTACCTTGAACGATAAGAGGGAAATAAGTCTCATGTACCTACATGGAATGTATAAAAAAAATGAATAAAAGTATTAAAGAAAAAAAAAATGATCCTTTCTACGGTTTCAAATAACTTTAAAATTACCATGATATTCTGTTCCAATTTCCCTGATAAATAATCGACTCATTGTTTTTTATCCCCCCTTTAGGCAATAGAAATAAGTTCCAATGTCTGTTAAACCATTTGTTCAATTATTAAATGGATGTTACTGGAAATTGAGAATGTCATCAAATGGCAAATGGTTATTTAAATAATTTATTATGGAAAATTCGAATTATTTTATTAAAATTTTCAAGAGATATTCATCTAAATTTGTAACAGTCTAATTTATTATTTGACCTAATACTCTAAATAATATACTTTTTGTGTGGGGTGAGTTTTAAATTTATATTCACCTATTTAAGGTCTTTTTCGGCATCTGAAGCCATTTTTATTTTAATTGATTGATTTTTTAAATCACTTTTTTTTTTATTTATTTTCCTTTTGACCTTGTTAGCTAAGAAATAGACTTCATTTTTTGGTGGTTTAAAACTTTCTTAATGGAAGTTAATTTAAATTCTTAATTCCTAATTTAATTTGTAAAAAATAAAGCTAAATAGCCCATTTTTTTTAAGATAATTATGGGTAAAAAACAACTAATGAAGCAGGCAGGCTAATTATGCCAATCTCTTTTTTACTTTCTCTTTTTCTCTAATGATTTTAATTGGAATTTTTTTCGTCTTTTGAAGCAATATTATAATATTATATTTTTATTTATAGCCTAATAAAAGTATAATTTATATTATTTGGTAACAAATTTAAGTAAGTAAATTTTCCGCCTGGGATGCAACCCTTGTAGCCGATATTGATAATTACAATATTTTTAACCTTTCAGCCATGGGATGTGACTTATTTTGGAAATTATATTTATCTTTATAAACCAGTCTATGAGTTTTAGTTTTTTTAATTTTTTTAGTCTTTTCGTCATCTTAGGCCATATAGACTTTAAACTATACACGATAAATAAATATTACGATACAAATTATCCAGACATAATTATGGTAAGCCTACTAATTGGTATCCAAATGATTTAAATAAGTATTTATCGAACTCACGTCCCTTGACTTTCAGGTAATCTATACAAACATTTGTCTACATATCTAACCTCTCGGACGCGAGAAATTTAAGAAATTTGTATGTATCTCAACATTGGATTAATTCATTTTTCTTCTTACCCAACACCTTAGCCTCGTTCAAAAAGCATTTAGTCAAAAAACTATTTATTATATTAATAACATTTCCCATAATTTTTATATAGAATTAAATTTCCTTTTGGGATTTACAAAGGATCCCCGTTCTGGACCTCCCGGGCTCCTTTGTCGTTAAATTAGCAAACCATTAGTCGCCTATGCATGCCTCAGGATCTTTGATGGTCGTCTAGCGCCCAATATCTTGGCGATAGCTGAGCCAATGTAATTAGATTATAACCATAATATTGCTAACACCACGACCCTAGTTCAAGCAGTAATAATAATTATATACAGACAGTCCCCTCAGAGCGGAATATTGTCGGTAATTGTAATATATCACAGTATAATCGGCATATTAGAACTAGTTGCTTGGGGATCTTTAATGTTTTCATTCGAATGCACAACTGGGCATAGAAATATACATTTATGATAATGAGAAATTAATTCCGCTTGGAAAAACATCTGTTGAAATAAATGAGATGTTTGTTGCAATATTGTCATTAGCCTATTATTTTTTGATAAAAATAATAAAAATGAATGTTTAGAAAGATAATTACGTTGTTTAATATTAAAAAAAGCTCAGAGAGGGGTCAAAATCAAATAAAGGTTTTTTAAACCCTTTTCGGCTACTGAGGCTATTTAGGGGTATGACTTTATTATACGGTATATATTTTAAATTACCGGGGGACGTTCCACGCGCTGATTACTTAGGGTCACCAGTCCCGAGCTTTCCCGCGCTTGGCATTGCTTAACTGCAATGATTATGCTGACCCTTGCTCTTGTCAGGCCTCTCGGCTAAAGAATGTTAATTTAAATAAATAAGCAAGTCTCATTGTAAACTTGATTCATTTTCTTTTTTTCTAGAAAAGACTCTGGAAAAACAAATATGCTAAAGATATTCGATAAGTTTATGTAAAAGGTCGAAGTCAGTTCACAAATATTTTTCCACCGTAGTTCTGCGAATGAATTTTGAATTGTAATATATTCAGTTCTCCAACATCATTCTACGAAAAACAATTGTTACAGTCCGATTATTATAACAAAGGAATTTTTTTTTTTTTTTAGTTTCGACGAGAGTTAAATTTGGCTGATGCTGTTATACAAGGAAGAGCAACTCACCTTCCTAGGCATCTCATTCCTTCCGGGTATCGAATTGAGTTGATACCGAAGGCCGAAGAGGGCATCTTCCTAGGAAAAGTCAAAATCAATTTGACATGTGAAGAGTCTGTGGATACATTTTTACTTCATGCTCATCACACCCTTCAGGTAATGTATCGACGCTGTCAGTAGAAAAGTGTCTAACTCCATTTTCAAAAATCATTTTTTTGTATTTTCTGTTGAAAAATATCATTCTCCTTATGTCCTGAACTGGTTTAGAGCGTATTTCAAATTTTTCAGTTCGAAAAGTTGCTGCACGAAAAGTGTTTAACAGTGACTTTAACAATGACAATGAAGTGTTTTTTGCTCCTGAAAAATAAACAAAAAAATCTGGTGTGACTGGCGCACAGCACACAACTTTCTCTTACCTTCGGTAATCGAAAGTTGTGTACTGTGCTTGTCACACCAGATTTTTTGTGTCGACATGTATTTAGTTTCCGACAGTAGGGTACAATTGAATTCAAGATGTAAAATTTATAAGTATGGGAAAATATTTATATTTTGATACCATGGCAACCATTTCTCCTATCTTTTCTATGGAGTACAAGAGTAAAGTGGTCTTCAGAAGATTTCAATCACAAAATGAGAATATACATTTTATAGAGAATCTAAAAAATAATTGATTTTTGAATTTTAAAAAAAATCGTTGGAGCAAATTTAGAGAAAATCGAAAAAAACTGAAAAAGTGAATCAGTAAAGTACTAGTACTCTTTGGTCGATTTTGTTCAAAAGCTTCGTGTCACGTCCCATGGGGGTGCATAACTTAAATATACAATTTCAACCTCCTAGCACTTTTCGTTCTTGAGATATTTTGTTCACAGACACACAGACAGACACACAGACAGACAGACCATGTCGCGAAAACCACTTTTTGGATTCAGGGGACCTCAAAACGTGAAGATCCATCAAAATCTCGACATCGAATTTTTGACATGAATCCAATACTTTCTCTCTCTATATATTAACATATATATAGAGGTACGAGAAAGTA
>JAKCPI010029993.1:0-17986 GCA_023213315.1 Euborellia annulipes | reverse complement strand
ATATGGGATAAGAGCATTATTTTGAGTCAGGTTCGTTTTTTTATATTTTTGTAAATTAAATTTTAAAGCGCGGCACTGAAGATGATGTGTGTCTTACGCATCGAAATATCTGCCAAATAAGGGACGTCAGGTGGAGCGATTAATTATAATCATTTTTCTTTCAACCCCATTATTCTACTCATCCCAGCTTCATTATATAATCTTTAGCTTAATTATAAATTTATTAAGCTAATTTTGTGAGTTAAGCCTGAAATTAGATAACTAAGTAAGAAGTGCATCAGTAACAAATACTAGTACTCTTTTGTTGATTTTGATTTAAAAGCTTATTTTCACGCCCTAGGTGGGTGCCTGAATTAAATATTTAAAAAATTTTAATATCCTAGCTCTTTTTTCTTCTTGAGATATTTTGTTCACACACACACACACACACACACACACACAGACAGACCATGTCGCGAAAACCACTTTTTTGGATTCAGGGGACTTCAAAACGTGTATATCCATCAAAATCTCGACATCGATCGAATTTTTGACATGAATCCAATACTTTCTCTCATATATGAGAGGAAATAAATAAAAATACATAGAGTTTTTTTTTATATATTAATTAAATAAATAAATATTGGAATGAAATAACGGATGGAATTAAATACAAATTCCAATAAAAAATAAATAAATAAACTCTCTTGAGAATAATTGAAAAAGTGGTGATGAAAAACAAAAAATGAAAATATTTCGCTCTAATAATTAATTAATGAAAGCTTTTTCATAATATTACCTTACCATTACATAAAAACAACAATATTTATTTTATTGACAACAAATTCAACAATATTTAATTAATTCATGGAATTTCAGAGAATACACGCATATATAGAAGGATGAGTAAAAAGGCCAAGCAGCTATTATTATTTCTTTATTGGTATTAAACAATAATAGCTAAGTATTAAATAATAATAGCTGCTTGGCCTTTTTACTCATCCTTCTACATATTGATTCAGCTATTCACCTCGCTTACACGCATATAATTTGTTTAATTACCAGAATAAAAATATCCACTTTAAATTTGAAATCGAATTAATATTAGAATAAAATTTTTTATTAGACTATCGAAGGATTTTTACTGAATGGACAAAAAAAGGAGCTGATTTTGTATTTATTAAGGGGGAACGAAGAGAAGGGTGTTACGCATGTTTTTCCCGCTAAGTGTGTCATAAAAAGTATGCCCAAAAAATCAAATAATTCAAAAATTTGCCAAGAGATGTCAGTATGGTATCTAATAATATTTAATGCATTTGGTTGATTTTCATTGATCTTTTAAGAATAAATACTTTATAAATGTTATTATATATTATGTATCTTTTATAAAAACATAAAAATATATAAATATAGGCCAAAAGGGGATCGGCTGTTAGACTAGCCTGCCATCTATTGCAAGAATGCTGAACTAATTTGACAGTTGAATTTTAAATAAATCATCTAAGCTTATTTTAAAAATTTCTTAATTAATATGTGATTAATAATAACAATAAATTCATTTTTAAATTTAAAAAAGATTATTGGGACAGATTGTTTTTTTGTATTTGCTTGATAACAAAAAAATTAATTACGATAATTTTTTTACAAGTCATAAAATTATAGCTCGATGTCCCAATAATCTCTTATGAATTTAATTCATTTAAAAAAAAACCGCATTGAAAAATTCCTTATAATAGTCTTGTTTTTTTAAATAGGACGTTTAGATGACGCTCCTGAACCCCTTAAGAATAATTATCCATTTCTTATTGAAATGGTTAAGTTTTCGAATCATATAATTGCTTCTTTTTCTTGATAACTAACCGCTTACGTAAGACAAGTAATCTCAAATCACATTAATTAATATCAATTTTTAATTGAAGTAGAACGCATTTTTTTTTCTTCACATTATAAAAAAAAAAAAATCCTCAAATCATAGCATCACATCTGTATATGACATTTGATATTTTCTAATAAAAAATAAATAAATAAATAAATATTCAAGTGGCTGATTTGTTAATAAATCATTTTTTGTCAATTTATATGGTGATTTATTTAAAAAAAAAAAAAAAAAAAACTAATTTAATTATAATTTCAAATAAGTACATTGATAGTTGAAATTCACAAGATGCTTATTTATTCATATAAGCTTATTTATGCTATCACAAAAATACAAAAAATCTTGCATATTTGAATTGTTAACAAATCCAATACCTCACTAACATCTGATGTGTCCATCTAGGGTAAATAAACGGGGAGTAATTTCAAATACACAAGCGTCAAAAATAACGTAACATTTTTGTTTCTACTTCAAAAGACCTGTTCTAATCTACCTTAATGATACTTAATTTAAGAAACATTTAATACGAAATATCTTATACATTTCTAAGTAAATTTAACACAAATACAAATCAATTTAATACAATTTAAATAAAAATATGTCGATTTTCAATTTGAGTGACAAATCAACATAATCTCGATATGTTTTGTTGGATATAAATTCAAAATTTTTTTTTATAAGAATTTCCAATAAAATAGACAGAGATAAACTGAAATGGAAAGATTATTTTAAAATTATAGAAATTTGGCGTTAATAAAAGAATTTCGACCATTTTTGTTTTTGTATTATTTAAATTGAAATTATTTATTAAAATTATTTGTATTTGTGTTAATAAGGAGTCAAAAAAATCCAAGACATTGGCTGCCAAAATTATTTATTTTATTGTTGCCGTTCCAGGCTGACGTTTCGGCTACTGGTCTAGGCCATCTTCAGAGCCGGAGGCGAGAATAAATGTAAATTACAATTTCAGCGACACACATTCGCATGAACGGACATCATAGGACAACGAAAGAATGTATGGAATGAAAAATTCTTTCGTTGTCCTATGATGTCCGTTCATGCGAATGTGTGTCGCTGAAACTGTGATTTTCATTTATTATCGCCTCCGGCTCTGAAGATGGCCTAGACCAGTAGCCGAAACGTCAGCCTGAAACTGCAACAATAAAATAAATAATTTTGGCAGCCTATCTCTAGGATTTTTTTTTCACTCCTTATTAACACAAATACAAATCATTTTAATAAATATTTACAGACAAAAATGATCGAAATTCTTTTATTAACGTAAAATTTTTGAAATTTTAAAATAATCTTTTTAAAATAATCTTTCCATTTCAGTTTTTCTGTCTATTTTATTGGAAATTCTTATAAAAAAAATTTTTGAATTAATTTCCAACAAAATGTATCGAGATTATGTTGATTTGTCTTTTAAATTGAAAATCGACATATTTTCCCTTATTTTATTTAAATTGTATTAAAATGATTTGTATTTGTGTTAAATTTACTTAGAAATGTATAAGATATTTCATATTAAATGTTTCTTAAATTAGAGTATCATTAAGGTAGATTAGAACAGGTTTTCTGAAAAAGAAACAAAAATGTTACGTTATTTTTGACGCGCAGTCTAATAATAATAAAAAAATATGTTTAAAAATATTTATAACCTTTAGATGTAGGATGGAAAGATAAACAAACATCGACGATGATGCGGTGAGAGGGTAGAGGGGGGTGTTGGTGTCTTCACTTTACTTGCGACTAATTTCATTTAGAAGGCTTTCAGGCCACTCACCTGGAATAACAAAGCTTCACGTATCAAGTTTTGATCTCTCGAAATCTTGTTTACTTCACAAGATATCGTTTATATAGACAGGCAGACAGACAGACAGACAAGCGGACCAAGAAAGAGACAAGGGCTTGTAGAGTTTGTGTTCAAGGGCTCGAAAAGGTTAACAATTTCTATTTAGATAAGAATTTCTTATCATGAATAACCATTTAAGTCTTTAACAATACTCGTATTTAGTAATATATATTGGGGTCCACGCATTCTTTAGTTTGGATACCAAATGACAAATAAAATTATCGGACTGCCCGCGATCCTTGGTATAGAAGGCCTGAACGCTACCAACCACAACAAGCCCGAGGACATTGTAAAATATAAATATTGTAAATAAATTGTTCTTAACAATTTGGTTATTAATTAACGATAAAAAATAATAAAACCTTCGGGCTTGGTGTAGAGGCTAGCGTGCTGGCTTTCTATACCAATATCGCGGGTTCGGATCCCAGGCATTTATTTAAGGGGTCGTGCACATATTACGTAACGCCTTTTTTGACGATATTCTAGTCCCCAGCCCCCCTGTTATAGTTAGTCACGTACAATCAAACAAATATTGTCACAACATAGAATTACTCCCCCCCCAAAAAAAAAAAAAGTATACGAATCTCATCCCATTTTTTAAATTCAATTAATTGTGCCCTCTGGCTTGGTGTAGTTGGTAGCGTGCCTACCTTCTATACCTAGTGTCGCGGGTTCGAAACTCATGTGGACTGACGATCCTGATGAAATAAGAATGCCTGGACCCCAAATACATTTAGATTCAAATAACGATTATCGTCTTAAATGGCCTAATGACTGTGTGCATGTGTATGTGAGTGTGAGTGTGATACACAATTCAATCGGCAATGGCAAACTTGATTTATAATAATTTTTTCAAAAAGTTTAATTGTAATTTTTAAAGATTTACTCTTTTCTTGCTATGTTATAGCTCTGAATATGGTCTCGACCGAGACCGAAACGTTAGCCTAATGGACCTTAAGTAAATGAAATAAATACTAGCTGCTCTTTTTTCTTCATCCTGTTTCTCATTAATATAAATCTGTCGTCGAAAAATCTGGTGCGACAAGCACAGAACACAAATTTCAACACACCAGATTTTTTTCATAGAATTTTTAAGATAAAAAAAAAAAGACTTGTCACATAATAAAAAATTCAAATATATCTATATTACTTTTATTTGATCTTTTCTTTCCCCAAAAGGGAATATCTCGGCAAACACTATTTTTTTTTTTCTTCTTCTTCAGAAGCCTTAGAAAATATTTTCTTTATTAGTATAAAATTGTATTCCTTCGGGAAATACAAAAAGAGACAGACATTTGGGAATTAAATCGTCATAATTATATCAAGTTGAAGTTCGTAATAGCGTATTAATTAACAGAATGGGGATATATAAAACACTCTTCTTCTGATAGCATAAATTTCATTAAACATAAATTAAAAGAAAAAAAAAAATATATAAATAATAATGAATGTAGTTTTATGACATTTCCGGGGGGGATTGATCGTAAATTTTGTAATTTGGCATGTAAGTGAGAGAGAGAGAGAGAGAAAAGAGTAATCCATCTCTCTCTCTCTCTCTCTCTCTGGGGCGCTCGCCTACGCCCCAAAATCCTTTGTCAGAGAGAAAATGAGGGAAAGTAAGGCGGGGCTTTTTAGCTGCTGTCGGACATCCCTTGTTACTTGCCTCCCCCCTTCTCCCCCTTTCCCCCACCCCTCTCCCACACTCACACACATATACGAGACCTTTCAAAAACAATCTTGTATTGATTATATACTCACATTTCTTCAAAATTTCTCTTGTTTAAACGAATTGGACTACATTTTAATTTCTTTTTTCTTTGTTTGTCAGAAATTTTATCTACATAGTCCCCTCCCGAAATATATATGGACCCTGTTATGCAATGGTGTGTCAAAGACCAAAAAATTCTAAATTGAATTAAGCCCGATAGTATTTTTTTATGAAATATGTCCTAAAAAAATTTATATTTAATGTTACTTGCACAATTGACAACAAAAATTATATATAATCCAATGTAAACAAAAAACTTTAATGTTAATTTTCTCAAAACTCGATGTTTGGTCTTTGACACACCATTGCATAACAGGGTCCATATATAATAGAGGAGTGTCCGTCTGTCACACTCTGATTAACTTCCCATTAGATTTGTGAAACGAAATTTTGTACTCTTATAGTGGACGTTACGGAAAGTTCAGGAAAAATACTCCAGTCCCTAAATTTCTATAACTTTTTGAGTTTTTTTTTTTTTTTTTTTTTTTTTTTTAAAAAAACACTCACACTTTTTTCTCATTCACACTCACACTCACACACACATTCACACAGTCTTTTCGGCAACTCAGGCCATATAAGACTTTTTACGATATCCGTTATTATTAAATATACATATATGGGGTCCAGGCATTCTTATTTAAGCCATTTGGTATCCAAATGGCTTAAATAAAAATAATCGGACTGCCTGGGGTCCGAACCCGCGACGTTTGGTATATGAGGTTAGCACGCTAACCTCTACGCCATGCCCCGAGGGCCACTTTTTGAGTTATTAATTCCTAAAGTTACGATTTCTCCCATAGGAAATGTTTAGAGAAATATTTTTATGTATTCTTTGCATTTATATATTCTATGAATGTAAACAAATCATCAAGCAGGCACTGGATTGGAATACGTAGTAGTGATTTTCTTTTGCCCTCGGGGCTTGGTGTAGAGGTTAGCGAGCTGAGCTTGTATACCAATGGTCGAGGGTTCGGACCCCAGGCAGTCCGATGATTTTATTTAAGGCATTTGGATACCAAAGGGCTTAAATAAGAATGCCTGGACCCTAAATAATATATATTCATAACGGTTAAAAGTCTTAAATGGCCTAAGTTGCCGAAAAGACTGTGTGAATGTGTGTGTGATTGTGAGTGTGAATGAGAAAAAAGTGTGACTGTTTTAATATAAAAAAAACACAAAAAATCTGGTGTGACTGGTCACACAGTACAAAACTTTATCTTTCCAAAAGTAAGAGAAAGTTGTGTGCTGTGCGTCCAGTCACACCAGATTTTTTATGATACAAATGAGGAATAAAAATCATACAAATATGAAAAATATAGCATAAATCGCTAAATAAGCACTTAAACTTCAAAATATGCATTTATATGAAAAAAAAAAAGATTTCTCTGGGTAGGTTGTGACCTAAAACGGCCAGATAAAAAATTTGTAAGATATACCCTCCGTTATAGCTCCGATTAAAAAAAAAAAAAACATACATTAACTGCAAAAATCCAATTAATATGTATATAAATGTAATCTGTAGATTCTAAATATTGTTACAAATGTAGCTCTTGGACCTGTCATCAATACGGCTCAAGCTGTGATGACGGTCCTTGGGCAAACTCCTCGGGAGGAATAAAGGGATTATTATTATTATTAGCGTGCTAACCTTCTATACTGAGGGTCGAGGGTTCGGATCCCATGCAGTTCGATGATTTTGTTTAAGCCATATGGATACCAAATGGGAAAAAAGTGTAAGTGTTAAAAAAAAAACTAATAATTCTATTATGTGGTGCAAAGTTAAAAAAAAAGCTGATAAAAAAATGTTGGCTTTCAATCAAATAATACATGTATGAGGAAATTGCTTATTGAAACAAATTAAAATAAATAGATTTATAATATTACACTTGATAAAAGGCCAAATAGAATAGCAAAACGTTGCCAAAAATAATTAGGAAATTTAAAAAAAAATAAACATAAGATTTATCAATTTTTTTTTAAAGTGGAACTTTTATTTGATAGCCTCAAATTTATTCGCTTTGCTATCAGCATGTCGCGTTACAAGCCATGACGCTACTAGCCATGACGTCACAAGCCGTGACGACAAAAATATGTAAGTTAAATTTAATATATTTGGCGAATTATTAAAAAATAATTGTGAGATTTAATTATTCAATTTTTAAATTGATAAAATATAATTTTTAAAATAATTTAAAATATCTTCAATTACTAAATAAATATTGTTCTCAGTTTTTAACATGCGTCTATTGATTTCCCATTTTCCCAATTATTAAGTTAAGATTAAAAACGCGATTTTAATACCCTTAATTGTTAAACGCCTTCGATCCGAAAAAAAAAGTTTCACTTGCATCGTGGTTTTATAAAACCACACAATGATTTTTTTAACACTTTAAGCCATTTGGTATCCAAGTGGCTTAAATAAAATCATCGGACTGCCTGGGATCCGAACCCTCGACCTTTGGTATACAAGGCAGGCACGCTACCGACTACTCCAAGCCCAGGGGCATTTATCATTTAATCCTTTATCTATGAATTAGGCAAAGTTTCGGACTCTCATTAATATTAAATAGAATATTTGATACCCTCTAATATGTCTTATATTGAGAGCGATATGCACAAAAGCATCGGTTGTTGTTGTTGTTGTTGTTGTTATATCCATTCAGTATTATCCTAAATTCGAGAGCGAGATATAAATTATAAACAAGGACTACTACGCGCGCGTACGGCCTTATTACTTGGGATTACCCTGTCCCTGGATTACTGGAAAATGTTGTTGTTGTTGTTGTTGTTGTTGAATATAAAGCATAGAAATGTTATTTATCTAGCCAGCAGCATTTGATCCGTTCGTTGGCAGATGGGGGCGCTATCACATTTACTCTTAATGGACCAATGATGGGGCAGGCTCGTTGCCCATTAGTTAACATTAGCCGGTGGATAATAGTTAACTCCCCCCACCCCCACCCCCCAATCCCCCCCCCCCCTCCCCCTACGTACGTACTTTAACCCTTAAGACTAATTGGTTTAGCACTTGAAGCTATTGAGAATGGATATTCGATAATGAGATTTTAATACCCCCCCCCCTTTACATCAACATATGGAGAGGCCACCGATCCAGTCCTTATTTACTTATATATTGTGAAATTGATTTGATTTTTTTTTTAATTCAAAGATTAAATCCTGGTGAAGGATCTGTGAATGATTTGTCGACATGACCTGTCAATGCCTACAGGATGTATTAATGAGGGGCGGGCGGCATTTCCCCTTTCTAATTTAACTGGTAAAGGTTACGATTCAAAAATTACCGTTTTTCTCGTAAATACACTGTGCGTCAATGAAAACGTAACATTTTGTTTCTTTTAAAAAAAAAACCTGTTCTAATCTACCTTAATGTTATTTAAGAAACATTAAGTATCTTATACATTTCTAAGTAATTTTAACACAAATACAAATCATTTTAATACAATTTAAATAAAAATATGTCGATTTTCAATTTGAAAAACAAATCAACATAATCTCGATATATTTTGTTGGATATTACTTTAAAATTTTATTTTTATAAGAATTTCCTATAAAATAGACAGAGAAAAACTGAAATGAAAAGATTATTTTAAAATTTAAGAAATTTGGCGTTAAGGTGCGCGCGTCTCGAGGGAGTTTCCAGCGGCCACAATTTTGAAGCTATTGACCTCAATTTTTTTTTTTTTTTTTGCCCATTTTTTTGTTTAAAAAAAAAACCAAATTTTTCTCACGAAGGCTTTTAAAACTAATTTAACAAGAAAGACAAAAAAATTCACTAAAAATGACAATCCGCTATATTTAAAAATAAGTAAGTCACGTGACTCAGACCAATCCGGCAACGCAGCATAAAATAAATCGCATTTCACGCTTTCACTTACACTTTTTCTCATTTGGTGATATTTTTTTTCTGGCAAATCGCCCGCCCATTGTGTCTAAACTGATTTATATTACTCATTGTAATATTATTAAAAAAAAAAAAATACAACAGTAAGATCAACATCAACAGCTGTTAAATATAGATCTAGCCCTCGGGTGTAGAGGTTAGTGTGCTAACCTCGTATACCAAACGTCGCGGGTTCGGACCCCAGGCAGTCCGATGATTTTATTTAAGCCATTTGGATACCAAATGGCTTAAATAAGAATGCCTGGACCCCATATATATATAATTATTAATAAACGGTTATCGTAAAAAGTCTTATATGGCCTGAGTTGTCGAAAAGACTGTGTGAATGTGTGTGTGAGTGTGAAAAAAGTGTGTGTATTTTTTTACAAAAAAAAAAAAAAAAAAACTATTATGACGTACGGGGTACTGACCGAACAACCTTAAGGTGCACGTCTCGGGGTGCTAATTAGTTGCGGCCACAATTTTAAGGCTATCGACTTCAATTTTTTTTTAATTAAAGCTATTTAAAATATCTACAACTTATAGAAGCCCTTTTTTTGATTTTCGAAAAAATAAAATTTTTTTTTAGATTAATCGCATTAAATAAAAGATATTTTTAAAAAAATTCGCTCTATAACTTGTAGATAATTAAATTAGTAATCATTGTGTTAGAAAATAATTAATTTTTTACCCTTAATTAATTGCTGGAAACTTTCAAATGAAATGGAATAAATCCCTTGTATCCCTATGGGAAAAACTAACGCCATCTCTTGCCGCCTAGAGTAACTCGGTACTGAATCGTCTTCTAACGGCTTTTCGAGACGCGCACCTTAATACAGACAGAATTTTTAATTAAAAAACATAAAACCGAGTGTATTATTTGGTATTTTAAATTGTTGTAAGTTTTGAGTTAATAGCTTTTTCTCTCTAGAGCTACTGAAAAAAAAAATTTATTATCCCCAAGTGGCATTGATGGAAAGTGTAAAATGGTCTTAAACAGACAAAGAGACTTCTGAGAAGCTATTAGAGACAGAGATGAATAGAAACCACCTACCGAAGTGATTTTATAAACGTTAGAAAATAGATAGAATACTAGGCTTAAAAAAACGTTGGTCGGGGAGGGGGGGGGGGGGAACGTGAAAAAGAATTGTCCAATTTTTCGCACTCGTCAGCCTCGATTTTTCTCTTTCTCTCTCGCTCTACACGACAAGTAAACGAATGGATTTCTCACCCACTTCCCCCTCCCTTCCCTCCAATGCGCGATGTATTCGTAACTAAGCATCCTGAAAAAAAAAATAAATAAATAAACGCTCTCAAATTGGAGAAAAATAAATCAGTTGAGTTAAAGATGAAATAAATAAATATTTAAAAAAAAAAAGAGTAATTATTTATTGAAAAATTTAATCCTCTATTAAAAAAAAGGTTCGCCAGCTGGCTCGGGCCCGCCGCCTTTTTTTTAACACTCACACTCTTTTCCCATTCACACTCACACACACACATACACACAGACTTTTCGGCATTTCAGGCCATTTAAAACTTTGACGATGACCGTTAATGATTAATATATATATTGGGGGTACAGGCATTCTTATTTAAGCCATTTGGTATCCAAATGGCTTAAATAAAATCATCGGGCTGCCTGGAGTCTGAACCCGCGACGTTCGGTATAGAAGGTAGGCACGCTACCAACTAGACCAAGCCCGTAGGCTCTTCATTTCTTAATGGAGAAATACTAACTTCAACAATTAAAAAATCAAAAAAATTCGAGACGAAAACAATTGTCTTATAATCCCTAAATTCCTCGGGCTTGGTGTAGGGGGTAAGCGTGCCTGAGGTCAGAACCCGCGACCTTTGGTAAAGGAGGTAGCACCCTTATCCCTACATTAAGCCCGAGGGTCGCCTTTCCTTAATTATGAAAAAAAAAATCTGGTGTGATTGGTCGCACAGCACACAACTTTTGATTGCCTTCGGCAATTTTTCTTAACTCTAAAGCCTTTTAAAGAGGTTATTTTAGAAGTAGGGCGTTTGTTGGTTATCAAATAAACGAAAAAATCTGGTGTGATTGGTCGCACAGCACGCAACTTTCGATTACCTCCGGTAATCGAAAGTTGCGTTCTGTGCTTGTCACATCAGATTTTATTTCGTTTCCTTCGATATATTAGAATTCAAGATGTAAAATTTATAAGCATGGGAAAATATTTACCATGGCATTTCTCCTATCTTTCCTATGAAGTATAAGAGTAAAGTGAGCTTCGGAAGATTTCAATGGCAAAATGAGAATATACATTTTAAAGAGCATCTAAAAAATAATTGATTTTTGAATTTGAATCAAAATCGTTAGAGCGAATTTTGAGAAAATCGAAAAAAACTGAAAAATTACATCAGTAAATTAATAGTACTCTTTGGATGATTTTGATTAAAAGTTTATTTTCACGTCCCAGGGGGGTGTCTAACTTAAATATAAAATTTCAACCTCCTAGCTCAATTCCTTGATGCTTAAAATTGAACATACATACACACCCACAGACAGACACCCCGACAGACCATGTCGCGAAAACCACTTTTTTGGATTCAGGGGACCTCAAAACGTGTAGATCCATCAAAAACGCGACATCGAATTTTTGACATGAATCCAATACTTTCTCTATATATACAGGGTGTCCTAAAGAATGGATAACCTTGAAATGTCTTATAGTATAACTTATCCGTTCAAAAAAATTGAAACAAAATATATCATAAGTAATACCTAAGATATGATTTTTTAAGAAAGTTAATTTTTTACCTTGTTTTACTTTTATGAACACTACGATCAGAAATGAATGGATTCCATCGTTTGTTGTTATTTTATTATTATCACGAACTATCTAATAGATAAACAGTGAATAGTATGACTAGCTATTCACTTTTTTATTAAAAATACAAATTAATTAATTTTAGAAAAACTTTCAAAATTTATTTTTAAACAATGTTTAACTTTTAATGTACAATTCATAAATGTATCTACAATAAATAGTGATTATTCCATTAATTAAAAGAGAAAATTTTACTAAATATCAAAATTTTAATATACATTTTTAATTTAATGTCTATCATACTATCATCATCTTCTATTATATTTTGTTCAATTTTTTTTACAGTAATATCGACCATTTTTCTATAATTAACACATATAGAGGTAAGAGAAAATAAAAATTAATTTCATGAAGTGACTGCATCAGAATTAATTTTTAAAATAAATAGTTTCAATCAATCATTAAAATATGTTAAATACCATAATCAGATAATCATTAAAAATGAATATTAATATTCATTCATTCACTCTATAGAGATAATATTTAATATGGTACTTTTCAATTGTGTTCAATGACACAAAGAGGAGAGCAGCAGCGTCAACTCAACAGTGATATGTAATAAAAATACAAATATAATAATAATAATAATAATAAAAATCCCATTGCCTGCCTGCCTGCCTGTCATGTAATCTAATGGAAATTATATCCCTCTCTCTCTCTCTCTCTTCTTCCACTATTCTATTTTGAATACATAAATGCTCTGTGTTGGTTTTGATTCAAAAAGTCTGGTGTGACTGGTCGCACAGCACACAAATTTCTCTTATTATTATTAGGGGAATTTTTAATTATAGACCACATTTTTATATTAATTACACTGGTCAACACGATTTTTGGGGTCTGGCTTCTTCATATGAAATTTTTGTTTCTCCTACGCTAAAAATAAATATAAAAATAATTTTTTTGATCAAAGTTTGCTTTTGTAAAAACTAGAGCAATTTTTCGAATTTTTTACTAAGAAGACATTTTTATATCTCGTAAACTAAGCATATTTTGTGCACCATAGTACCATACGAAGTTGTAGAGCATTAAATTTGCTACAATTTGGTAGTTAAAACGAATATGTAGACCCAATATTAACCGAGGTAAGGCGAATCAAAGTTAGACCATGTAAAACATAGAGAAAATTCGTTAGGCCGTTTCTCGGTTAATATTGAGTTTACAAATTTGATTTATCAACCAAATTTTAGCAAATTTAATACTCTACAATTTTGTATGGTACTATTGTGGAGAAAATATGTTTAGTTTTCGAGATATAAGCGAGAAACTGAAAAAAGTCTCAAGTTTCTCGAAATATAAAACAAATAGAAACTTTGATAGGCCGTATCTCGGTTAATATTGGGTCTATAAATTCGTTTTATCAACCAAATTTTAGCAAATTTTATGCTCTACAACTTTCTAATCTATTAT
Source organism: Euborellia annulipes (assembly GCA_023213315.1). NCBI lineage: Eukaryota > Metazoa > Arthropoda > Insecta > Dermaptera > Anisolabididae > Euborellia > Euborellia annulipes. The sequence goes on along the minus strand of JAKCPI010029993.1, from coordinate 4,348 downwards.
GGCTCACAAAATATGCTTAGTTTACGAGATATAAGCGAAAAACTGAAAAAAGCACACAAATTTTGAGGTTTTTTTATTATTTTTTCAAACCCCTGTACCAATTAAACAAAAGCAAAGTTTAAAAGCTAAAAATGGAAAGTTAAGTGTTTTTTGGTGTCTAGAATCAGAATTCCAGCATTAGAACAGAAACCCAAAAAAAAAATCTTTTTTTGTTGACCTGTGTTATTTATTAAAAATATATAAATACTGTCCAACTTATTCTGCAGCCGTACTCAAGTACTGTGAGCTTACTTCGACTCTAGTGAACTGACTGTCATGTCCGTTACGTGCCTTTTTAATATACAACGACGTCAGCGCTATCTGTAGGCATTTATGTGAAATTAGATTCAAATTTTTCCGCCATTTTTCACTCATTCCCATGAAGTTAGTCACAATCATCAAAGCAGGTGTTTACATAAAAAGCATGAAGCATTATAATAAGTTTTTTGAATTTGTATTGAAAAGCTAAAAAAGTACTTGTACTTTACAGATGTACTTTTTCAGTTTTTTTTTTTTTTTTTGATTTTCTCAAAATTCGCAGCAACAATTTTGTTTAAAATTCAAAAATCAATTATTTTTTAGATGCTTTTTGTACAAAAGCTTCGTGTTACGGGTCAGGAGGGTATTTAGTTTAAATATAAAATTACAACCTCCTAGAGATTATAAAATATTAAACTAATTGAGAATAAACATGTCTTACAAAACAGCTCAAAGTCAAGTTGTTCTACTTGTTCTACCCTTCCATTTGTTTTTTTTTTCTTTTTCTTTTCTTTTTTTTTCTCTTACTTTAATCCTTTCTCTTCGTTAAGCCAAGTGTTTCATCTTCCTCAGTAAAAAAAAAAAAAAAACCGATGGATGGATCGGTTCTTAATCCATTATTGTAGCATCCTAGTATTAATTTCTCATTAGCCTTTATTGACTTGATATTAATTTAAAAAAATAGTAGAGTGAAGTAAATTAGATTTTAATTAAAAAAAAAAAAAAGCTTTTAAACAATTCCATTTAATGATAAAAATTTTACTTTCCCTTATTTATATATATACACTGTGCGTCAACATTTTGTTTCTACATAAGAAGGCACTGTTCTAATCTACCTTAATGATACTCTAATTTAAGAAACATTAAGTATCTTATACATTTCAAAGTAAATTTAACACAAATACAAATCATTTTAATACAATTTAAATAAAATAAAGGAAAATATGTCGATTTTCAATTTGAAGGACAAATAAACATAAATACGATATGTTTTGTTGGAGATTAATTTAAAATTTTGTTTTTATAAGAATTTTTAATAAAATAGACAAAGAAAAACTGAAATGAAAAGATTATTTTAAAAATTTTAGAAATTTAGCGTAAATAAAAATAAATTTCGACATTTTTGTCTTTATTTTATTTAAATTGTATTAAATTGATTTGTATTTGTGTTAAATTTACTTAGAAATGTATAAGATACTTGATATAAAATGTTTCTTAAATTAGAGTATCATTAAGGTAGATTAGAACAGGTCTTTTTAAAAAGAAACAAAGTGTTACGATTTGTTTGATGCACAGTGTAATAATAAAATCACTATAACATATTTATATGCAAACTCCGTTAATTTATTCTAGCCGCCGGTCAAAGAACTCATTTTTTTGTTTAAGTATTCAACAAAATTGTTTGTTTGTTGTGTGGTTGTTTCACTACTTTTTAATAAAATCTGTTATTGAATAAATTATTTTAATTTATGTCATCAACACACTACTTTCAAATTTTGTTTATCATAAGGTTGAGTATTTTTTTTAACACTTGTCCTTTACCTCAGTACAGAGGCGTAACTACATTGACTGCCCCCCGCAGGAACAAGAATGACGCTCCTTCCTGGAGGGGACGTATATAGAAATTTTTTCGGGGAGGAGGGGGGCCGAAACGAATTTTTTGGGGAACCAAATTTTTTTTTTTTTTAGGGACACGCTATTATTTCTGCCGTGCAAAAACTTTTTTTTGTGGAAATGAATTATTTGCACTCGGGTTTTCTGCGCCCCTTGACTTGCTGCGCCCCCCCCCCGCATTGCGGTGTCTTCGGGGGTGTTATTTACGCCCCTGCCTCATTAAGATTTTACCATAATTAGTCAAAACATTGTGTAAAAATTGTGTGGTTTTTTATGGAACCACGATGCAAGTGAAACTTTTTTTTTTAGGATCATAGGCGTTTAACTAAATTTTTTTGAAAATTATTCAATTAAAGGGTATTAAAATCGCGTTTTTAATCTTAACTTAATAATTGGAAAATGGGGGAATCAATAAAGACGCATGTTAAAAACTGAGAATAATATCCTTTCTTTAGCTATTTAGAAGATTTGAATTATTTTAAATTATTTAAAAAATTATATTTTATCAATTTAAAAATTGAATAATTAAATCTCACAATTATTTTTATAATTCGTCATATATATTAAATTTCAACTTTCGTATTTTTGTCGTCACGGCTTGTGACGTCATGGCTTGTAGCGTCAAGGCCTTGACGTCACGGCTTGTAACGCGATATGCTGATAGAAGAGCGAAAAAATTTGAGGGCATCAAATAAAAGTTTCACTTAAAAAAAAAATTGGTAAAAAATGGTGGCTAGAAAATTAATAATTGGAGTGGAAAATATTCATTTTATCGACATGACGTTCACTTTAAAATTCAATTTTATTTTTATTATTTAAACATTTTTATCGTAAAAAAGAAGAAAATAATAATAAATAAAATTGTAACTCTAGTTATATAATCTTTATTCCAGCTTCATTGAACATGTACGATGTTCTTCTATACAACTCAAACTAAGATAAATTTTTACAACCAAACGTAAAAATAGAAATCTTTGTATTTTGTGACTTGTTTGCTTCTTTGCTTGCTTGCTTGTTGACTGGATAGAGTGTATCGTTCGATTCTTTTAATGCTTTCAACTAACTGTTATGGATTCGTTTTTTTTTACCTCCCCCCACGCCCCTGTTTTTTCATTACAAAAATACCCGTAATAAACATTTTAACTTTATCGAATTTGAAAATGGGCTTTGGGAAATTTATTTAAAGATTATTTCTATATATGTGTATATATATACACTGTTCAAAATTTTCGAAAAAACTTCCTATACAAGTATAGAAACTCTGTTTCATAAACTGTTTATGAATATATATGAGAAAGTTCAATTTGTTGCCAACCGAACTTAGTAAATTTCTTGTATATTTTAAAATTAATTATTTTGGTAAAAATTGTTAATTTGAATTTTTATAGCTTAATTAAAAAAATGTTATTATAATGTAAATGCAATTTCTTGCAATGTTAATTTAATTAATTATTGTATATTATTGTGTTATTTGCTTTTTTTAAATTTTTGTAAATTTTATTGTACAAACTGTATTTGACAATTCCAATATTCTTTGGAATCCTATGGAAAAAATAAAAGAAATGAAATGAAAAAAAAAAAAAAAAAAATGAAAACAACGTCTGATTCAGGGACCTCCTAAAACAGGTATATATCTATCAAAATCTCGACATCGAAATTTTTGACATGAATCCAATACTTTCTCTCTTTATATATTAACAAATTTAAAAACTTGAAAAGTACATCCGTAGTACTCAATGTTTCACAAAGACTCAATTGTAGTTTGTTTTGTACACCACAAAGAGCAAATATTTAAAATTTGAAAGATATTGTCAAAGAGAATATTAAGAAACCCCGATCAAAAAAAAATCTCTATTTTTGTCATTTTTTCTCTAATTGTTTAGCTTTTAATTGTTTAGATTTTTAATTATTGAACCTTTTTACTTTTTTTATAAAATGATCTTTAACAATTGATCATTGTTATTTATAAATTAATTAATAAAATTCAAATGTTGATTGAAACATCATTGTTGTTGATATTATTGTTGTTTTCTAAGCTAAAAAAAAAAAAATATTTTTCTTCTAAATAAGCAGAAAAAAAAATCTTTAGAAGATTTTTACCATTATTTTACGGATTATTTTTCCAACTCTTTTTAATTAAGAATTTTTCTTAAACCTCTCTAATGGATATTTTTTTTTTTATTTCATTATTCATTTTGATTTGGATTAAAAGAAAAATAATATTTTTTTTTTTTTAAGTAAATGAAGGTAATACTTAAAGAGAGAAAAAAAAAAAATGATTTTGACTTTTTTATTTTAAAGGCTTAACTTTTTTTTTTTTTATTTGAATAAACACGTTAATAAAATCCCTCTCTATATGTCCTGTCAGATCTTGATCCTCCAAAAAAAAGGAATAAAAAAAATATTATATATGTCTGTTATTTCAGAATAAATGAAG
>JAKCPI010029992.1:0-14494 GCA_023213315.1 Euborellia annulipes | reverse complement strand
TTGGGAAATTTCGGGAGGGGGGGCGGGCCCCCTCGCCCCTTATATACTCCCCTGGGGTTCAGGCTTTCTTATTTAAGCCTTTTGGTATTAAAATGGTTCTTAAATAAAATCTATCCGGACTCGCGACTCTTGGTATACGAGGCTAACCCCTACACCAAACCCGAGGGCTTAACGATACTTAATATTAAAATTACGATATAGGTATACGAGTGCTGGCACATTTATTTCCACCATTTGATAATTTAAATACTTCTTTTAAGCAATTTGATCAATCCTTGATAATAAATTTATATTCCGCGCATTTGTCAACATTTCGGCATGGTTTATCCAAGACCATTTAACTTGTGTTGAGACAGGAAATAAAAAGTAAAATAACAAAAACAAAAAAAAATATAATAATTTAAGATGGTAATAAATTATAACATAGTTTTACATTTAATTTATTTGAGTTTAGTTGTTTTTTTTTTTTTTCTTCTTTTTCTCTCTCTCGATGTATTTTGTTCTGGTCGGGTGATCCGCCAGCTAGCGACCCCCACCCTTTGTGGATGCAGTAGAGCATGGAGCATGTTAATCTTTCGAAAAAAAAATAATTCAAAAATAATATCTTTGGTAACATGTTGATATATATATATAGAGAGCAGCACGTGATTTGATGTTACAGTTCCGAAAGAGCGTAAATCAAATATTGAATTCAAATTTTAAAATTTTAGTTGTTGTTTTATTAAAAAAAAAAACAAGAGCCACCATTAATAAAGGTGAATCTATTTTTGTTAGAAAATCCACGGTTTTATATCCTTTAATTAAAAAAAAAAAAAAAATAGCCAGAGGATCCACCAGAGAAATCCCAAAAAATTATAAATAGAAGATTAGTGGAGGGTTGTAAGAACGTATTTAGAGCTCCGTTTTCGTCCTTTAAACCTTCCGTTAAGGGGGCTTCAATTGAATATTTAGTCCGGAACTACTAAGGCATTTCAAAGTATTTTTTTATGCGGTTTGTTTTAAAATGATTGAAATTTGTGAGCATTTTACATAATAGAAAGATTTTTTTTTTTAATTTCGATTAATTGAAAAATATATACCCATTGGCTTGGTGTAGAGGTTAGCGAAGCAGTCCGTTGATTTTATTTAAGCCATTTGGATACCAAATGGCTTAAATAATAATGCCTGGACTCCCAATATGTATCTTAATTAGGGTCCGACCGAAACAAGATTTTCAACCGAAACCGAATATTCGGCCTCAATCTTAGTTTCGGCCGAAACCGTAACCGAAACCGAAACTTGTATTTCTTATAAAAAATTATTATTATTTTACCTTTTTTTTTTTTTTTTTTTTTTTTGTTGAAATTTTTTCTGCCCTACGGAAAATTTTTTTCCCCTCCCGTAAAAATCATTTTACCTTTTTTTTTTTTAGGGAGACTAAATTTTTTTTCCTGCACCTTTTCCGCTTTTGCAAATCATTTGACCTTTTTTTTTGCATGCGAGTCTCATCCCATTTTTTCAGAATCATGTTTCGACTACTTTTTGCCGAAACCGAAACTACGACCGAAACCAGGATTTTTGACCGAAACCGAATATTCGGTCGATTCCTAATATTAATCAATAACGGATAACGTCAATGTCTTATATGACCTGAGTTGCCGAAAAGAAATGTGTGTGTGTGTGTGTGAGTGTGAATGAGAAAAAGTGTGTTTAAAAAAGAATATATATATCACTATATATATTTATTATTTAATTCATTATGAACGAAACTAGCCACAGAAAACTATTATGAAAATTTTAATTTTTTTTTTTTAATCTAAAAATAAATCATTAATATCTAATCTATAATAATTAAATAAAGTGGGGAGAAGTCAAAAATAATTTTCGTATTTATTTAAAAATTAACGGCCAAATAGTTGAGCACTCTTGCAAAAGATGGCAGGATAGTCTAACAGCCGGCATTATCAGATCACTTATAAGCCTATATTTATATATTTTTATACTGTTATAAATGATATACTTGCATTGCTTAACTTCAACGATTTTGGTGACTGTTGCTATAATCTCTGGCCAGTACCAAAGAATGTTACGATTAATAAAATTCAAATAAACTAGAAGATCAAGTGTTTGTTTATAAAAAAACAAAAATTTAAATATTTATTATATAAAAAAGCCCTTTACGTTCGTCCTTCTTCTAGTTTTTTTTTTTTTTTATTACAAATTCCTTTAGTCAATTCACTTTTATTTATGCTATTCCAAAAATCTTGGAACTTTATATATAAGAAAAAAAAATTCATTATTAGTGTTGTGAGAGAGAAAAAAAAACAAACAAATTTTGGGAATGATAAAAGATTAGAATAAATTGAAAGCTTAATCGTCAAATTTGATGTACAGTGAGGGTCAATATTAAGTCCCACCCATGCGTTTCCTATTTGTGATTATTTCATTGTTTTTAAAAAGTATTAAATATTTTTAAATGGAAATTTTCATGGTTCAAACTTAGAAAATTTCCAATAAAGATTTTCTTCTTTTATAAAAACAATGAAATAATCACAAGTAGAAAACGCATGGATGGGACTTGATAATGACCCTCACTGTACCTACATGTATAAGCGGTGATGGTGGAGGGGGAAGGGGTTGTGTATGTCTGAATTTCGGTTAGGTGGCCCCGAAAAACACGCGTGTGGTACGTCTTCGGGTATTTCCAATTCGTTATTAAAAATACAGTGGAATCCCGATATTTCGTAGACCGATTATTCATATTTCCGGCTAATTCATACAAATTCACCGAGTGAGTCCCGAGATTTTGAGGGATATACACGTTTTGAAATCCCCTGAATCCAAAAAAGGTTTTCGCGACATGATCTGTCTGTGTGTGTTCAATTTTAAGCATTAAGGAATTGAGCGAAGAGGTTGAAATTTTATATTTAAGTTAGGCACCCCCATGGGACGTGACACGAAGCTTTTGAACAAAATCGACCAAAGAGTACTAGTACTTTACTGATGCGCTTTTTCAGTTTTTTTCGATTTTCTTAAAATTCGCTACAACGATTTTGTTTAAAATTCATAAATCAATTATTTTTTAGATGCTCTTTAAAATGTATATTCTCATTTTGCTCTGGAAATTGTTTGAAGCACACTTTCTCCTTGTTTCTCTAAAGAAAAGATGGGAGAAATGGTTGCCATGGTAACAAAATATAAATATTTTCCCATACTAATAAATTTTACATCTTGAATTCTAATATAATATATCGGCGGAAACTAAATATTTCTCGACTCAAAAAAAATCTAGTGTGACAAGCACAGAACACAACTTTCGATTACCGAAGGTAAGAGAAAGTTGTGTGCTGTGCGCCAGTCACACCAGATTTTTATTTTATATTTTAATATTACAGTGCAAAATTAATTCTGGAGAATTCTTAGACGTCGCCAGCCAAAGCCTTGGGCACCTCTACCGCAATAAATAAGCCCACTAAATTAAATAGAAAAATATCGCGGTTGCAAATCTTCACCCTACAACACCAGCACTCAATAATTTTAATTAAAACTAGTCCCTTCTTTGTTTGGTTTTTGACTGTTTGGGTTGAAAGGGGCTGCTCTGAATTGATGTCCACCCAGCCAACCCTTTTGATTTTTAGACACCCCCCCCCCTCAAAGGGTAGGGGAGGGAGTTTGATCAGCAATCAATCGTTATTATTTGTATGGCGATCCACTCGGCCATCCATCTATCAATCGTCCATCTGTCTGTGTGTGACCCTCCTGACATCGACACAAACTGTTGAATCTATCTGACTATTCAAATCATTGACAACTATTATTTGCCAAAGAGTAATGACGCGTATATTCAAATTTTTAATTTTTTTTTTTGTTCTTTTAATTTTTTCTTAATTACTGTTTTGAAATTGGATTGGAAATACATTTTTACTTTCTCTTATCTATATATACTCGTATGTTAATATACACAGCGCGTCAGTGAAAACGTAACACTTTGTCTCTTCTTAAAGATACTGTAATTTATTAAACATATCTTAAACATTTCTAAATAAATTTAACACGAATCCATATCATTTTAATAAATAATTACAATTTAAATAAAACAAAGACAAAAATGTCGAAATTATTCTTATTAACGCCAAATTTCTAAAATTTTAAAATAATTTTGTTCAATTCTGTGACGAGGTTTTTGTTACCTTTATGTTAACTACTACAGCTACACTCGCCGCACAGGATCTAGGTGTGTTTAGGGTTAATTTTAAAAAATCTCTAACAAGCATTTTTTAAATATTCGTTTAATTTTTTTCAGGTCAAACGTGGGCATCAACGTTTTCGAATTCCCATCTTCAGGACCTGTTTCAGAAATTGTTTAACATCACATTAAAAAAAAAAAATTGAAAAAAAATTAAACGAATATTTAAAAAATAGAGATTAATCCTAAACACACCTAGATCCTGTGCGGCGAGTGTAGCTGCTAGCAGTTTAACATAAAGGTTTTAAAATAATCTTTACATTTCAGTTTTTTTCTATTTTTTTTTTTGGAAATTCTTATAAAAACAAAATTTGTAATTAATAACCTTCTAAACATATCGAGATTATGTTGATTTGTCCCTTAAATTGAAAATCGACATATTTTTCTTTATTTTATTTAAATTGTATAAAATTGATTAACATGATTTGGATTTGTGTTAAATTTACTCAGTGGCGTCATTTGGGGGGGGGGGGGGGGGGCATTGGCTCTAAAATTTTATATTATTCTAAATAACATACTTCAAATTACATCTACGAGTATAGAAACTGTACAAAATTAAACAATTATTTAAATTAAATATATTTTGGCTAAATTTGAGTACCTATTTGTAAGTAAATTTTAAGAAAAAAAAAGTTTGCCCCCCCCCCCCCAAGAAAAATTGAAATTATGCGAGTGAATTTACTTAGAAATGTATAAGAAATATCATATAAATAGTTGCTTAATTAAATTAGAGCAGTGGTTCCCAACCGGTGTTCCCCTGGCACCCAAGGGTGCTGCGAGAAATTTAGATAAACAAAAAAAAAATAAATAAATAAATAAAGAGCCGGAAAAAATAAAGTTTTGCTAAAAAAAAAGGTCAAATGAAGGGAAAAAGATTTCCCGCAGGGCGGAAAAAAACACTCATTTTTCTAAAAAAAAAAAAAAAAAAAAAAAAAAACGTCAAATGATTTTGAAGCATGGGAGGAAAAATTTTCCGCAGGGCGGAAGTGTGTTATATGTTATTCCTTTCCAACGTACCTTTGGGGTGCCGTCAAGGGCGGATACAAGGGGGGGGGGGGAAAGGGGTAATTACCCCCTCCGAGATTTAGAAAAATGTAAAAAAATTTTGATACCGCGAACGGAACATGAAAAATTTTTGGTTCCGCGGGGGAAAAATTTTGGTTCTCTAAAAAAAGGAAAAATATTTTTCCGAATGGGAAAATTTTTGGTTCCGCGGGCGAAAAAATTCTGGGTCTCTAAAAAAAAAGGAAAAATATTTTTCCGATTGGAAAAAAATTTTGGTTCCGCGAACGGAACAAATAAAACGGAACATGGGAAAAAATCTGGTTCCGCGAACGGCACATGAAAAAATTTTTGGTTCCGCGGAAGGGAAAAATTTTGGTCTCTAAAAAAAAGCTAAAATATTTTTTCGGATGGGAAAAATTTTTGGTTCCACGAAAAACAAAATTTTTCGTAGAAAAACTTTTGGGAACACCCCCCCCCCCGAAAAAATTTCTATATACGCCCCTGGCGCTGTGCGACGAGTCACACCAGATTACCCCCCCCCCCCCCCCCGAGAAACACTTCTGGATCCGCCCCCTTGGGTGCCGTGATCTTCAAAAGGTTGGGAAACACTGAATTAGAGTATCATTGAGATAGATTAGAACAGGTCTTCTTAAGATAAGGGGGGTAAAGGGGGTAATTATCCCCTTTTCGAAAAAAAAAAAAATGTAAAATTGTAAAAATTAATACTTGAAAATTTGATTTGTATTTATATTCTGGCAAACAAGTACAGAATGCGCCTTTAAATTACAGAAATTAAGAAAGAATAGTGTGCTGTGCGACCAGTCACACCAGATTACCCCCCCCCCTCCCCGAGAAACACCTCTGGATCCGCCACTGTCTTAAGAAGAAACAAAGTGTTACTTTTTTTGACGCGCAGTCGATCATATATAATATACATATTATCATTAAAGAATAAAATAAACTTTATTATAAATTTCTATTTGATGACGAACGAAGAACGATCTCTTGAAACAATTTAAGTTGAATAGAATATGAGAGAGAATTAACATAATAATTGGATCCGTCATTGAAAAGCTTTTGCTTTTTGAGTTTTAATTAATAAAATGCCTAATCTCGGTAAGAAGGGTGGCGGGGGGGGGGGAAGAAATAAAAAAGACGAACATCTTCTTTCATTAGGATGGCGGAGGGCGGAGGGGGGAGGTATATTAATTAGTCGAGCCATTTGCCCTTCGTTGCCTCGGGTATTCGAGATTTATATGTTAATCACTTTATAACGATGAAAAGGACAAATTTAAACAAATAGAACATTGAGAATTATTAATATTATGTATGTATGTATCCTTTTGAATTTTGCAAACAATTTCCAGAGCTAATTATGAAATTTATTTTAAATAGATTATGAAAAAGCTCTCTTCTTTTGTGTAGGCGTCCCTTTTTACTCAAACCGAGTTAACTTTTTAATTGATATACTACATGCTGTATATAATTATATATATACAGTATTAACCGAAATCTTGAATTGTTATATAAATTTATATTTAGGAAATAAAAAATATTGGAGAAAAACCGCAAACAATGTAAACCAGGGACTGGGTTCCTTGGGCCATGCCAAAGTATTTCTTAAGCCCAGCCATTAGAATGCAGTTTTAGGGAATTTTGTATAGGGATGGAAAAGGAAGCGTACAAGTATTACGTAACGCAATTTGGGGGGAGGGGGGTTGAACAACGCGTTACATAACTGGTATTTTAGCGACTTTTCGATACTTTGCCCAAAATAATTGACTTTTAGATAAAAATGGCCACTTGAGCGTTACTTAACGTCTAGAGCAGTGGTTCCCAACCAGTGTGCCCCGGCACCCAAGGGTGCCGCGTGATTGCCTTAGGGGTGCAGCGAGATATTGGAATAAATAAAAAAAAAAAATTTATTAATAAACAAATAGTTTATAATACAAGTTAAAATTTTGCTGGAACAGATCGTTGAGGTGATTGTTGAATGGCTTCTAATACAAAAAATTTTTATCATTAACACACGCTTCACATTTGTGTAATTTGATGCACTGAAGGTGGATTGCGTAGGCATTCCAAAATATTTGCAAAATAAATTATTTTAATTGTGGAAAGCAACCGCTGGTGTATATTCTCTCCATATCCATAACCTCAAATAGTTTATAAATTTTTCAAATTCAAATGTACCATAGTGTCGGAAACTTAATATATCTCGACACAAAAAATCTGGTGTGACAAGCACATTACACAACTTTTTCTTGTCGAAGGTAAGAGAAAGTTGTGTGCTTTGCTACCAGTAGTCACACCAGATTTTTTTTATTCAAGTAAGGGTGCCGATGGTGCTTAATAGTGCCTAATGTTAGTCCCAAGGGTGCCGTGGGCTTCAAAAGGTTGGGAACCACTGGTCTAGAGTGCCCCTCCAGAAAAATATTACGGAGCGTTACATGGGGGGGGGGGGAGATAAAATATCTTCAAAAAAATGCGTTACGTAATATTTGTTCCCAAAGGAGCTCGAAAAGTCGAGTTTTGATTCTCGGAATCGATTAATCATTTCTGAAAGAAGATTTTTCGACTTTCAAGTCGACTTTTTCCATAACGCATGCTTAGGAGATACTCAGTAAATATTAAATGTATTTATTTATTTATAAATTATAAGATTTATTAAGTATTTAAACATTTTATTAAATACAACACATATTGTTTTCAATATTTTTATAAAAGAATATTTTATCCAGAAATTGCACATCATATGGCACCGAATATTAAAAGTTGAGTATCAAAATAAAATATTAAAATTGAGGAATTAATAATGCCACATATGTTCACTAACCGATCTTAGAAAGCGTGTTGATTGACGTGTTTTTAAAGAAAAATGAAATTCATTCAATGAAAACGTTACAAACTATATTACATTGTAAGAAAAAAGTCAAAGTCGTCCAGTGAGAATCGATTCTAATCGACTTGAAAGAGTTTCAACTCGATTCTAAAAAAGTCGATTATTATCACTAAAAGATCGATTCTCGACTAAAGTCAGAGTCGCATTTTCTATCCTTAAAGACTACACGTGCCTGGAGTCTCGGGTTCGCTTCTCACAATTGTGCCATTCGACATTTCGAGGAATTTCGTTGACACGCTTCAGCCCTGAGGATGGTCGTATATCTGACCGAAACGTCGGCTTGAAGTGATTAATAAACGAAATAGCTGCAATCGTTATTTTCTTTCTTTCTTACTACAAACATCTACACAGCTATCCACCCCCCCCCCCCTCCACCTCACTCTAAAACAATTTTCCTTTCCTTAAATTAACAACAAAAACTAAATAAAGCAAAAAAAAAAAAAAAAGAAATTATAGGAAATTTATTATCCTTGACGTAACGTGATGTAAATATAATATAAACTCAACCGAAAATTAATTCCGGTCAAAAATGATAAAAAATTTTATTAATCAATTTTTTTAAACTGCATTTTTTTTTATACATACAATATAAAAAAAAGAACTTAATTAGATTTGACTAGTAACATTTTTTGTAGTTACTTAGTAACTTTTTATTTCTATTCATTTTTAATTAATTTAAAATACGATACGCTAATTATTATTTAATTTCATTTTTTTGTTAACTTCTAAAAAATGTAGGTAGCTACCCGAATGAAAGTAAATAAACTCTTTATTATCTCTTGAAATTAAATAAAAAAAAAAAAAAAACAATTCATACTAGGTATATAAAAATCGCTATTTTTCAATAGAGTCTCGTATTTAATTAAAAATTTTTTTATATCGAGTCAATGTTTTAAGCTCTCTCTCTCTCTCCTGAAAGGTGAACACATTAAATTGCTATTCAATTTATACGATATGGAATAAATAGTCGGACCAAAATAAAATACTTTTTTGATCTCATGAACGAACAAAATAAAATTTCTGTAATCAAAAGAATTAAAAATATCCGCATAGAGACTCAGCTTGGGTAAACCCTGGTCGGTATTTTTATTTATTTATTTATTTTCATTTTTTTTTTTTGGAATGGGTGCATAAGGTCCGAAGACCTATAATGACCAATAGTCACATGCAGCCAGGAAGAAAATAAAAACAAAAGGAGAAGCATAAAGGGGAAACTCAACTGCGGGAACTGAGAAGATGCCTGTTGAGGTTAGACTTGAAAGTCTGAAGATTGTAGGTTTTGGGGAAGATAGACGCAGGGAGCTTGTTCCAATCACGGGAGGTCATGGGGACAAAGGAAGAATGAAATTGATTTGTTCTGTTAGTCGTGATCTGAACAGCATAGGGATGCTGGGAAGATGCCTCTCTTGTGTTCCGTGAATATGTTGCATTGGGTGGGATAATTGATTTTAATTCGGCAGAGCATTGACCATGGTAATACCTGTAGAAGAGAGATAGTGAAGATACTCTTCTTCTATGATCTAGTGACTGTAGGGATGCAGTAAGGGTAGAATCACCTATCAGTCTAATTGCACGCCTCTGTATGGCTTCCAAGGAGGAGAGAGCGTCTTTCGACGCCCCTCGCCAAAGGTGGGAACAATATTCAAGACACGGCCGAATTTGGGCTTTATAGAGGATTAGGAGTTGTTGGGAGGAAAAGTAACGCTTCGTTTTGAATAGGAAACCCAATTTCCTTGCGGTAGATTTAACCACAGAAGAGATGTGGTTGCTCCAGGAGAGATCAGATGTAACTGTCACTCCCAGAACAGAAAATGAATCTTTGAACTCGAGACTATTATTGCTGTAAATAAGGGGAGGGCAAATCCTATTTTTTTGTCTAGAAATTAAACAACATTGGGTTTTTTGGGAATTGAATTTTACTTGGTTTTCGGCCCGCAGCGATACCACACTTACATTCTGTATATATCCACAAAATACACAAATACAAAATACAATAAATATAAAATAACACAATACCAAATACAATAACTACATCACTACCCAATACAAAATATACACTACAAATTACATCTTATAAACAAAATAGCCAGAAAGGAAAATGCTCAAAAGAAACATACTCTCAAAAATGAAAAATTCCAAAGTAAACTAATATCAAGCAACATGATAAAATCCAGAGTTATATGGCTATTTTCGCGTTGTGGAGGAATGTTGAGATGGCTTCTATTGTTTCAACTGTAGGATTCTTCAGAATTTGTGTCCACTTGGTGGGATATTGGAATCTAGGCTGAATAGCTTCCAGTTGCTGTCTTTGGTTTCTGAGCATGGGGCAGTAGAATATAAAATGTTCTGGGGTGGCTAAAGAAAGGTGGCAGAAAGGAGAGGCCACTATGTGAAGTCTATGCAGATGAGCCGGGCATCTGGTGTGGTTAATTCGGAGCCTGTTTATTGTTATTATTTGCTTCCTAGGGAGAGCCGGAAATCTCGCAAACCATGGAGGTCCTGGCACCGGTTTTAGTTTCGCCAACTTAGAGCCTCTAGTGAGACTTGAGAAACTCCACGCGTTGGTCTACTCCTCCATCATTTGCCTTCTTATAGGATATACACAGTCCCGTCAAGCTATGGGTTCGTTGTAACTTGTTCCATGGATAGTGACTTTTGTATTTTTATTTAAAATTCCCCTCTTTATTGTATTTTCAGTTCAATAAGACTTGATTTTTCAAAAGGCCAAATGCTTTTTTTTTTTTCAAAAAAATTTTGAGCCCTTCAATTGAGAATTTGGGGACTGCACATGGCACACAGTATTTTTCCTGTACTCTTTATAAAGGTGCAAAACCTCTTTCTTGATGAGAAGTTGGTCAAACGTTTCTTTTATACATTTTGTATGGAAGAAATTGTAACTTGAAAATTTAATAACCCAAAAAGTTATAGGAATTTTGGGAAGAAAATAATTTTACTGCAATCTTTAGAAGGTCTTCTTTGAGGATATAAAATTTCGTTTTGAAATTCCGACGGGAAGTTCTCAGACAGATGAACATTAGTGAATTATGCGAATTCGTATAACCCAGTGGTTCCCAACCTGGGGGCGATCGCCCCCAAGTGGGCGATTTGGGATATCAGGGGGGCGATAAATAAGCGGGGGGCGATGAGTATTCAAAGGGGGGAATTATTAAGTAACTAAAATTTAAAAGAATAAATCAAAGAGAAGAATCTCCTATTTAGAGGATTAAAGATTGACCGAAAAAAGATCCATTTTTGTTATTTTCTTCATAAAAATAAAATTATTATTAGATTCTTAAAAGGTTAAGCCAGGAAAGAAATCAGAAAAAATTTAATCAATCTTTAACTAATTTTTAATTTCGATTGCCGACGTTTCGGACGTAAATCGCATCCTTCCTCAGGACAACAGGTAGTATCATATCTGTATTTTACCAACTACCAATTGTCCTGAGGAAGGATGCGATTTGCGTCCGAAACGTCGGCAATCGAAATTAAAAATTAGTTAAAGATTGATTAAATTTTTGTCTGATTTCTTTCCTGGCTTCCATCCTACTTATATTTGAAAATTTCAACGTTTCAGTCACTATTTCTGCAGGTGTTGAATTTTTTCACTTTGAAAAGAAAACGTTATCTGAGGAACTTGAGTGATTCACTTTGAAATAAAGTACGTTTTTGTTAAAAATTTTAAATCATGCAATGAAAATGAAAAGGGGGGGGGGGGGGGGCGATAGGTGATAGACAGGGGCGATGGGCCAAAAAAGGTTGGGAACCACTGGTATAATAGAAGATACTATTTTAGTTTTTGCTAAAGTTAATAGTTTTTTTTCAGGGTGACCCCAGAGGAATGAGCTCTCGTCGAATACCCCCCCCCCCCTCCCCCTAGCCATCGGTACTTATTAAAATAAAATATAATTCAATCAAAACCGTACATAGCCTAAGTAGCCGAAAAAGCAAAATAAAAAATAAAAATAATATTTTGTATTCTTTTAAAATTTATATTTTTTTTTTTTGGGAGAGAGGGGGAATTTTTTCCCTCGGGTCTGGTTCAGAATATCTACTCTGTTTTTTTTATTACTTTATTAAAATTTATTTAAGGACTTTTTCTGGTGACAGAAATGCGAACCTATCACCTCTAGCGCAAGGGGCAAGTATTTGGTTATCGCTGCTACGGCTCGAGAGAGTATTTATTTATTTATTTATATTGAATGAACAAAAATAAATATTTAATTTTTGACAGGAAGCAAAAAAATCCAATAACATACGGTAATGTTAATTTTGGACAAATTAAATATTTAAATTGTGTTATTTTCGGCAATATAAAAGAATTTTATTGATATAACGTCAACAATAAATTTTAAATATATAAAAATCCTATTGAGATTAAATCGACATCTTTTCTGTCAATAAGATATAAATCGAACGATAATAAAAAGAAGGATATAATAATAATAAAAAAATATATATTTTTAGTTTAATAAACAAAAATGACATTAATTTGTTTAACGAATGTTAACAGTCTATTTAACAAGCACACCTGAAATCCTAGTTTGTTATTTAATGATTACTAGCCGCGCCGCCCCCCTTTGGCCCCCTGGACCCAGAACTGGCTCGCCTACGGCGGACCCTCGCCTTTTCTTGATTAAATTTTCAAACAAAAATGCATTCGTTCTTGGGAAAATTTATAGATTTTTCTTGAGATCTGTTGTTTTAAAAATATTATAATTAGAACCTGGATGCTCCTGCACAATCAAACCTTAAAATATGCAAGCATTCACTATAGAATGACCAAATATGCCCAATGAAGGGGGGAAAAGAGTAAAAATATGCTAAAACACAAATTGAGTCTTACCCTTCGGTAATCGAAAGTTGTGTTCTGTGCTTGTCACACCAGATTTTTCGTGTCGACATATATTTAGTTTCCGCCGATATTTTAGAATTCAAGATGTAAAATTTATAAGTATGTGAAAATATTTATATTTTGTTACCATGGAAACCATTTCTCCTATCTTTTCTATGGAGTACAAGAGTAAAGTGGTCTTCAGAAGATTTCAATGGCAAAATGAGAATAAACATTTTAAAGAGCATCTAAAAAAAAATTGATTTTTGAATTTTAATCAAAATCGTTGGAGCAAATTTTGAGAAAATCGAAAAAAACTGAAAAAGTGCATCAGTAAAGTACTAGTACTCTTTGGTCAATTTTGTTCAAAAGCTTCGTGTCACGTCCCATGGGGGTGCCTAACTTAAATATAAAATTTCAACTTGCTAGCTCATTTCGTTCTTGAGATATTTTGTTCACAGACACACACACAGACAGCCAGACCATGTCGCGAAAACCACTTTTTTGGATTCAGGGGACCTCAAAACGTGAAGATCCATCAAAATCTCGACATCGAATTTTTGACATGAATCCAATACTTTCTCTCTCTATATATATTAACATATATATAGAGGTAAGAGAAAGTAAACATGTACCAGATTTCTTTAAAAGCAAACCTTGTCGAAACATCTAATAGGACTCCATAAATTATTTATTTAGTTGATAAAATTTTTAATTTAGAATTTTCTTATTAATCGTTGCGTAAAAAAAAAAAAAAAAAAAAGAGGCGAAGAAAATTAACAATTTCAAAATGAAAGATTGTTAGCTTCCCTCTTTCCCCTTTTTTTTTTTCTCTTTTCATTATTCGCTTTTGATTAATTCCCAGCCACATTATTTTCACTTGGCGTTACTTTTTTTTTTTATCTTCAAAGAATAAAAAAAAAAAAAAAACATCTGGAGGTTTGATTGAACAAATTCATCAAAGATAGTTGAAAATTTATAACGGGACATAAATTTTCATCAACCCTCTCCTCTCTCTCTCTCTAATCCAATTCTTATACGATAAAAGCATTCCAAGAGAGAGAGAGAGTGCAAATATTAAAATGTGGTCATTATTTTCCTCTGGGGTGATTGATAGTGAGTGCCTCACGCCCTGAGGTTATCAGTCCATTTCATCGCGCAGCTAGACTTTTCTTAACATCATTATTGCCCCTGCCAAGGCCATGTCTAATGCCCAATTCTCATTTATTAATAGATGAAGTTCAAAGACAAAAAAAAAAATATCTAGATTAGAGGCCTGGTCAGTCGATTTTTCTTATAACACCTCAAGGAAAGTGAATCAAAAGATCTGGTGTGACTTTTACCTTCGGTAATCGAAAGTCGCGTTCTGTGCTTGTCACACCAGATTGTGTCGAGATATATTTAGTTTCCGACAGTAGGGTACATTTGAATTCAAGATGTAAAATTTATAAACATGGCGCGTCAGTAAAAACGAAACACTTGGGTGTGTTTCTTCTTAAAGAGACCTATTCTAATCTACCTTAATGAT
>JAKCPI010029988.1:0-15476 GCA_023213315.1 Euborellia annulipes | reverse complement strand
TTGTGTGCTGTGCGCCAGTCACACCAGATTTTTTCTAAAATCTTGGCAATAATTAAGATTAATAATTAAAATATATTAAACATTTAGAAAAACGTATTTATATTAATAGTGATAAGCAGCTTAGAAGGGGGATAAGAAATTGCTTATTTTTGCTGTAAGGTGGTGAGGGGAGGTTAATAAGATGAAAAAATCGAATGGTTGTACTACATTAACTACTGTAGTTACAAAAATGTTTTCTAAAATAAAAGGAATAAATTATTCAAAATAAAAATAAAATGGTTTCGTAAGCTAAATATAAGGATTTTGAAATTTTATAATTTTCTTAAAAGACACAATCGATCCCTGTAAGAATCTAATAAAAAAAAGTTTTTTAGTTTACTAACATGGACGCCGTTTTCTTCCGCCTCATCCAATAGAGGAGTAATTGATAATTTTTTTAATATTGTATTATAAATTTTAGTGTATTTTTAAATGAATAAATGAGATTTTTTTCTTATAACATACGAAGCAACGAAGAAAGAGAATCTCACTGAATTTATATATTTTTTATTGCTAAAGAAGCATCTCCAGGTAGAACTTTATTATCAATGCAACCTAGCAAGGGAAGATGTATATAAAAATGTCTGGAATTTATATAAGCCCAGGCTTTGATCTGGAATATTTCTGATTTAATATGACATGCGAAAATATGTACAATATTCAGCCATGTTTAAACTTCGCATATTTACTTTTATTGAAAATGTCTATACAGTTGAAAGTAATAATATTACGCCCTGTTGGGATTGGAAGATTTCAACGATATTGCAAATATTATTATTTTTATTAGATACAAAACAATTTTTTTTTTTTTTTGCTCTCGTCAAGATTGTCTTTTTATTTCCTCTTTTCAGCTTGTCAACTTGACATTTTCATGGAGAATAGAATCGCAGAGCGAGTGCTAATTAATCTTGCAATGTACACAGGTGGTCTCAATTTCCAGGTTCGCCAATTGAAACGTATTTGTCAATTGGGTAAAAGTCCCGGGGAAATAAAATATTTCGCCCCGCGCCAAGGGGGTGGGGGCCATTTCCTCCTCTCCCGAATTACGCCCTCCTCTTTGCACGTTTTAATTAACGAAACGAGTTCAAGCCAAATAACACAATTATATAAATTAAGTTGACTTCGGAAATTAAAAGGGAAATTGACAAATTATATATATATAGTATGTGTAAAGAATGAAATTATTAATTCAATTTCGAAGCTTTTTTTTTGGGGGGGGGAGGGAGGGAGGCAAATTAATAAATAAAAGAAGATATTCAAAATTAAATTGTTTTTAATTTAAGAAAATTGTTAATAGAAAATTTTTGAATCCAAAGGAAAATTTAATTAAATAAAATGTGGTGGGTAGGTTCTTTTGAAAATTTGTAAATTTTATAATTACTGTTTGATCTTATCCGACTAGGATGAATGTTCAAATGCCAAATTACAGCCCGAGAGCTGCTATCAATTCAGCCCACGCATAAAAACAGATCGGTGAATGGATACGAAATGTGGGTGAATTGACGAAATTCATTTGATTTTAAGCCAAACTCTGGCCAAATTTATCTAATAAAAAAATAATAATAAAGAAGCGCATCTTGTAATTGAAGATATTAATTTGAAACTTATTTTGGTTGATGAAAAAAAAATGCACCCCTTGCTCCGATCTCTGATATATGGTATCATATTTATGAGAAGATGTCTATCTATACCTATAATAAAATTCATTTAACTTATTCATAAATACAAATAGTCCTAAGACAATAGCGGAAAAGTAAAATTATTTAAATTTAATCGTTGACAAGTTTTTGAAAGCCCTCGGGGCTTGGAGTAATTGGTAGCGTGCCTACCTTCTATACCGAACGTCGCGGGTTCGGACCCCAGGCAGTCCGATAATTTTATTTAAGGCATTTGGATACTAAATGACTTAAATAGAAATGCCTGGACCCCCAATAGATATTATCTTGTACAACGGTTATCGTATAAAGTCTTTTTATTTTTTTTTATTTTTTTTTAAGGTCTTTTTCGGCATCTAAGGACATTTAGACCCCATCCCTATTTATTTCAGTATAAAGTCTTAAATGGTCTAAGTTGCCGAAAAGACTGTGTGAATGTGAGTGTGAATGAGAAAAAAGTGTGAATGTTTAAAAAAAAGTTTTTGAAAAAAAAAAAAAAAAGTTTTTGAAAATAATCCCAAACAGAGACAATTTTTTATATTTGCATTTCTTTAGAGTTGCAACGAATTTCTTGTTTTATAGTTCAAATTCCCCTTTCCTTTTTATTTAAAATAATTGATTATCAATTAATTTAAATATTTTAATATGAAACGGTGAATATTGTCCAAAATTTAATAGTTTTTACAATAATGTTACCTAATTTACATAAAAGAAGTTGACTAGTTTAAATGAATTTAGATGGCAATTTATATATCTCTTTCATATCTATAAATTAAAGTTTTTGTAAAGCTTACAGCCATTATTAAAAAATCTTGACTTTTGAATTCACGTTTAAATATAGCCAGGCCAGAATTTTTCGGGGGGGGGGGCCCTTAAGGTGCCCTCCCTCCCCCCTTGGATATCTGCCGGCGATTCTAGGCGAAAAAGCCACCAAGATCTCTGTAAGCAAGAAAGGCAGTTAAGTCTATCTTGACCTTATCCCTATGATGGGTCGGCAAAATTAATTTATAAAGAAATGGACCGAGAGAAAATCAAGCCGACTCGACTCACGACCTGATGCATTATATGAAAAAGGGAAAAGAGGCTGGCATAAGGGAAAGGAATAAATGCCTGCCTTAGCTCGGGTAAATCGTGGTCGCCATCCACTAGATGTAAGCCCATGAGTGGCGCTTAAATATTTATTAAAGTCATAATTTAAAAAAATCAGATAAATAAAAAATCTGGTGTGAGTGGTCGCACAGCACACAACTTTCTCTTACCTTCGGTAATTGAAAGTTGTGTTCTGTCCTTGTCACACCAGATTTTTTTTGTGCCGACATATATTTAGGTTCCGTTTATAGCCTAGTATATGAGAATTCAAGATGTAAAATTATTGTAATTCGTATGAATGTTCTTGTAATGTGTTTACTTATATGTTTATTATTTCTATCAGTGTTTTTGTATATTAGTGTTATTTTTATTAATGTGTTTGTATTCTGTTTATTTTTGTATTAATGTATTTGTATAATGTTAAAACTGGCGGGATGGCCTATGGCCAACAGGCAAAAATAAAAAAAAAAAAAAAAAGATGTAAAATTTGTAAACATGGAAAAATTTTTATATTTTGTTACCATAGCAACCAATTCTCCTATCTTTCCTATGAAATTCAAGAGTAAAGTGTGCTTCAAAAGATTTCATGGCAAAATAAGAATATACATTTTATCGAGAATCTAAAAAATAATTGATTTTTGAATTTTAATCAAAATCAAAATTAGAATGCTCTCTAAAGTTATCGAGGTCAAATGGCTTTCTTGATGCAAAAAAACCTTGGCTGTAATTGTAATGTTAACGGAGTGTAATATGAGTTTCCTCTGAAGAAGAAGAGCCTTTGTGCCTTTGAAATATTAGGAATAAAACTCAATTGGGTAAAAATAAAAAATCTTGTTTTTGTTTTTCCTCCCTACACCCTTGCCGAAAAGAGACAGCGTCATGGTGTTTTAATTATATGTTTCTCGGCATCACTCATTAATCTTCAATTTAATCAAAATCGTTTGAGTGAATTTTAAGAAAATCGAAAAAAACTGAAAAAGTGGGCCTACATCAGAAAAGTACTAGTACTCTTTGGCCGATTTTGTTGAAAAGTTTCGGGTTACGTCCCAGGAGGGGGGGTACCTAACTTAAATATAAAATTTCAATCTTCTAGCTCTTTTCGTTCTTGAGATATTTTGTTCACATACACACAGACAGACAGACCATGTCGCGAAAACCATTTTGGATTCAGGGGACTTCAAAACGTGTATATCCATCAAATTCTCGACATCGAATTTTTGACATGAATCCAATACTTTCTCTCTATATATATTATCAAGTAAAATAAATATATTCCCCTCTTAGTTTCTTTTTAAATTTATCTAACCCTCGGGGCTTGGTGTAGAGGTTAGCGTGCTAACCTCGTATACCAAAAGTTGCGGGTTCGGAATCCAGGCAGTCCGATGATTTTATTTAAGCCATTTGGATACCAAATGGCTTAAATAGAAATGCCTGGACCCTCAATAGATATATTACACATACGAGTATTGTTAAAAGTCTTAAATGGCCTCAGTTGCCGAAAAGACTGTGTGAATGAGATTAAAGTGTGAATGTTTAAAAAAAAAAATTATCTAATTGTTGAAAACTTAAAAATGAATTTCCGAATAAGATACATTGTCAAAGGAAGAGCGATACACAGTCCCTTGTAACAATCATCAGATATCTAGAGGAAATCCTCCCATTAAAAATTTTTCTTTTCCGCTTCAAGTGCATTTTCTATGTACAATTTTCTTCATTCTCTGAAATCACGTGAGAGTAGATTTTTGCTAACACCCCCGTGGCGTTACTCCCTATTACCACCTTATAGCTAGCAGAAACCTTGCATCACATCACATCAGGAGGGGTTGTTGCCCTCGAGGGCGCGCGCCCAACCGGAAGGCTTCCTCTAATGACGACGTTCAACCTTCCCTTGGCTACGTCAAGAATTTACCCTCTACACAAGAGAGTACATTAGGATTGGAAAGTATTTTTTATACATGCCCTCTCTTCTTTTGCTCCTGCCTGCCTGTCTACTGCCCTTTCCGTAGCTAATCAGCAGTTAAACTTTGATGCTAAAAGCACCTTTTTTTTTCTTTTTCCCTTTTTTTTTAGTCCTTTTGGAGTCAGAAAGTCAAAATGATTTTAACTAAGTCTCTCTTGCTGTACTTGAGTTCATTAAGGGATAAAAATATAATTAGTATACGTATAAGAGGAGTTGCCATACAAAAGAGGCTAGTTAAAAAAAAAATATTATAAATCCACTTGAGAATTCAAAATATCGAAAGTTTTAAATAAATTTGTAAAATAATAAAAGCTATATTCATTTTATTAGGTCTTGTTCCTATTTAGACCCTGTATCTATTTTCTATAAATTAATTGATGGCTAATATCATTTAGAAAAATCTCATTTCTATGGTCTGAAAGCAAAAAAATAATCGAATTCTCTGCTTCCCTGGTAGGGATACACAATTGGGTAAGACTTGGACCAATCGTCCCTAGTATTGGGCGAGGCTTGGTTCAAGCCTTGGGATGATAACAATGTACCCATCCTTGGGAAACAAAAAAACCAGGTTGGCCCACGCCTCGAGAAACAAAAAAAACTGGTGTGACTGGCGCACAGCACACAACTTTCTCTTACCTTCGGTAATCGAAAGTTGTGTACTGTGCTTGTCACACCAGATTTTTTGTGTCGACATGTATTTAGTTCCCGGCAGTAGGGAATATTTGAATTCAGATGTAAAATTTATAAGTATGGGAAAATATTTATATTCTGTTACCATGGCAACCATTTCTCCTATCTTCCCTATGAAATACAAGAGTAAAGTGGTCTTCAAACAATTTTGAGGGCAAAACGAGAATATACATTTGAAAGAGCATCTAAAAAATAATTGATTTTTGAATTTTAATCAAAATCGTTAGAGCGAATTTTGAGAAAATCGAAAAAAACTGAAAAAGTACATCAGTAAAGTACTAGTACTCTTTGGCCGATTTTGATTAAAAGCTTATTTTCACGGTCCCGGGGGGTGTTTAACTTAAATATAACATTTCAACCTCCTAGCTCAATTCCTTCATGCTTAAAATTGAACACACACCCACCCACACACACACCCACACACACACCCACACACACCCACACACCCACAGACAGACCATGTCGCGAAAACCACTTTTTTAGATTAAGGGGACCACAAAACGTATATATCCATCAAAATCTCGACATCGAATTTTTGACATGAAACCAATACTTTCTCTCTATATATATATTACATATATAGGTACATAGGTAAGAGAAAGTAAAAAAAAGGTTGGCTCAAACCTTGAGAAACGAAAAACCAGAGTTGTCCCATTCTTTGGAAAACAAAAAATGGATGGTCGATCAAAGCCACGGGGAACAAAAATCCAGGGAGGAAAAAAAAATTGTTCCTCGAGAGATTTGAACTCGAACTTTTTGGTTTTGTTCTTCATTTGTTGGCGGAATTTCGCCAATCAGGAGAAAGTAATTCAATTCATTCTCTTTTATTTTTAAGTATATAATATATCTATATTTAGGCATTTTTTACTAATTATTAAATAATTTTATCTGCATGACTTCTTCTTCTTCTTTCTTTGCCTTTGTTATTCCCGCTGTACGGGGTCGGCGGTAAAGGGGCTGGCGGAATGGGTTTTTTTGCGGCCAGAAGAAATAGAACAGGTCGTCCCGTCGCACGGTCTGACGCCTGTTGAAAATATAAAAGGAAGGAACAGACATGTAAAGAATAAAAGGCCTGCAGTCCCAGCTCGGTTAGCTCGTGGTCGCCATCCACGTACCCACAAGATGTGGGCCCCTAAGCAAAATTTTATCTCCAAGGTTTAATACCAGTATAGTCAATTCCCCTAACTGCTCCTGTGCTACTGTCTCAGCAACCCCTTCCATAGCCCAATGTCCGAAATACAACTTTCAAAGAATTTAGTTTCCTTACCCGACTTCCGAGATCCCCCTTCGTATGCGAAATTCCTGAAATTTCCCAATCACAATAATGCAATAGGTCTCTCATTTTTCATTAATGAATCAGGCATAAATTTATAAACATTTATTTTTTATAGAGGCCTATTGCTTTGTTTTTGTCTAATTTTCATATACAGGTTTTTTAGAAAATTGTATTTGGTTACCATCAAGGGCGGGTACAAGGGAGAGGGTAATTACACCCTCCCCCCCCCCGAGATTAAAAAAAATAAACTTTTATTCGAAAAAAAAAATTATTTTGAATGTAAAATTTTAAAAATTAATACTTAAAAATTTGATTTGTATTTATGTTCTGGCAAAGAAGTACAGAATGCGCCTTTCAATTACCGAAATTAAGAAAAAATTGTGTGCTGTGCGACCAGTCACACCAGATTACCCCCCCCCCCCCGAGAAACACCTCTGGATCCGCCCTTCGTTACCATTGTCAAAAAAATAAATAAATAATAATAATAATAATGCGTGGGGCTGAAAGGCGGTAGCTATAATAATATAAATAAATAAATAAATAAATAAATAATTTTATCGGTGGAGGATAAATATTTAAAGACACTTATCTTGTCTCCATTCCAAAATGGACGAAAAATTCGCATACTTGTTGAAGGGAAGAAAGAAGGGTAGAAAAAATATCCCTTATTACAGATAACTCGTGGTCACTAAGATCTAAAGTACTATGATAACCAATAGTCACCTGAAAGTACAAGCTGACAATTTGATTACTCTGATTTTCCTGGGGAGAGAAACCCCCTTTCTGCACTCCCCTGTCATCATCTACTTACTATTCATGAGTTAAACTCCTTTATTAATTTTTAAATAGGTGCACGTATTTTATTTAAATATCTCTTGTAAATGTTAAAGATTCCGACAGGTTTATTTATAATTTAATAACACCTTTGACCTGTAAATGACTTGTCTCTCGTGATCTGTGACCTGGACATTGAGATTCCCTGGACCGTCTCCTCCCTGTTGATCTTTGACCCTGGGATGCTGCCTCTGACCAACTGGACCGGTTTGATTCCGCGCGTGGCTCCATAAAGGGATGATGCCAGTTTCGGTGACCGGTTGAGCAAGAGTCAGGGGTCATCTGCCACGTGTGGTCACTCCTCTCAATTTTATTATTTTTTAATTTATAATTTGCTAACTGTTTTGTATTTTACAAAAATTCTCCCAATGTGCATTAGTATATTAAAGTCAATATAATAAATTGATGTTATAATAACATGGAATTAAGTTTTGATAATATTTACCAAAACTTTGATAACAAATTTATAAATATCTTAAACTCTGAATACTTAGCTTAATTTGTATAAGATATTTTAGCCCTATAATTATACTTAACTCTGAACGTTGAATTAATTCAGAGTAAAATACAAATTATACTCTCTCTCTCCCGGTTTTCTTGAGCGGTTATAATAACTATTTGATTCATTCAAGCCGCTATAGGAATTTGAAAACGTACTATTTGGAATGCACTTGATTGTAGTTTGAATTAAAGGGTGGAGCTACTTATGCAATGATTTAATTAGAGATAAGAATCCATCCCCATTTCGAGTGGGGAGAAAGCAAGGATGCATTGTGATTCTTCAAGTGGCCTCAAACAATAATTCTTAGCACTTACTTTGTTAGGAAAAAAATCCCAGATCTAAAACAGAAAAAATTAACATGTTAGAAACTAGTTACTTTAACTTGGTATTACAACTCGTATTAGCGCCAAAATTAAAATATTTATGAAAGAGCCTCTGATACACTTTGCGCTTCTTAAAAAATAAAAAAAGTAAAAAAGTTATTACTGATCTATCTAAATAAAAAATTTTTATCACAAATCCTAAAATAGGCTAAGTAGGCTATAGTCTTTTATAATATTTATTTATTTATTTATCCGTCCGTCTATCACGCTTTGTTTGACCAACTTCCCGTTGGAATTTTGAAACGAAATTTTGCAGTCTTATAAAGGACGTTATGGAGAGTCCAGGAAAAATACTCGGGTCCCGAAATTCTTAAAACATTTTGAGTTATTAATTCCTAAAGTTACGATTTCTCCCATAGGAAATGTATAGAGATCTATTTTAGTATTCTTTGTAGTTGTGTATTCTATGAATGTCAACAAATCCTCAAGCAGGCATTGGATTGGAATACGTAGTAATAATAATTTCTTTGCCCCCGAGTTTGGCGTAGTAGGTAGCGTGCCTACCTCCTATACCAAACGTCGAGGGTTCGGACCCAGGCAGTCGGATGATTTTATTTAAGCAATTTGGATACCAGTGGCTTAAATAGAAATGCCTGGACCCTCAATAGATATATTCATTACAACGGTTATCGTCAAAGTCTTATATGGCCTAAGTTGCCGAAAAGACTGTGTGAATGTGTGTGTGAGTGTGAGTTTGAATGAGAAAAAGTGTGAATGTTAAAAAAAATGATGTAATCAGTGTGATTGATTGCATCACCTATTTCATTTCCTTAAAATTCTAAGGACTCAAAAAAAGAAAATGGTAAACAAAATAAGTCGAAAATTTGAAAAAATGAAAGCAAAAGGTTAAGAATAATTCTTTTTGTTAATGGATTTTAAGATGGAATAATGAAAAATCAATTAGTAAGCAACCATTATCAAGTAGGACACAAAGAGAAGAGAGCAAGAGGTCTGTCAAATTGTAGGACAGCTATTCGAGCCGAATAGCGTATAACGTTATAAACGCTTGAGTCAAGATACACAAACGGTTTGGGATGCCATGTGCCCATCAGGAAATCAGAAATGGCCATTGCTGTCCAGACAGCCGGCGCCAGACTGCCAAAGGGCATGCAAATGAGAAATCATGTCATCGCAGATGGCAGATGCCACGGACAACCCGAGGCCCATTCTCCAACTCGGTGCATTTCACCATGTCTAAAATCTCAAAGACAAATACAAATGCAAAAAAAGATTTATAGAATATAGACTATGTGAATTCAAATGACAGCGTCACATGATTATGTTTAAAATTAAGTTTTGTTTAACTAGTCCCTAGACGGACACCGGAAGCAGGATTATTCTAGTGATCTTTATAGAAGCAGACCAATTACGCAACCAAACTCCAGTTGAGATGGTTAGGGAGTGAAATAGGTGACAAAGAAAGGGCAGAAAAAATCTTAGTTCAGATAATTCATAGTCCCCAAGTCTGGGAATACCCCTAAAGAATACCTAAATAAAATAGCTTTAGAAGGTTATGGAGAAAATACACCAGCGGTTGCTTTCCACTTTAAAATAATTTATTTGGCAAATATTTCGGATTGTCTACGCAATACTTGCTCGCCTTCAGCGAGCAAGGAGGGCCAGGAAGCGAAGCCCCACCGAAGATGGGCATTGCGACTAGTTTTATATAAAATTGAAATTCAGCACAAAAATCATTAACTGCACTGATGATTAGCGGCGTTACGCAACTCGAAATATACGCATAATAAATAGTGTTGGATAAAACAGGTTTTTCCTAAAAAATTTATTAATACTGGTAAGTTACTTTGCAAAATTATCGCTGGGCGATGGCTTATCGCTTATTTGCCTCCCGCTTTCTGAAAAAATCCCTCTAACAAATCATATTGTCCTACTGAAGATGACCAGGCGTGCTACCAGTCGAGTTGTCAGTAAAAGAAAATGATGTGAGAGTAGTCAATCAAACCCGCCCTATTATTATTCTAAAATATTATGAGATTTAATCAACAGATTCTTGGTTTCAGAGCGAAAATAAAATAAAGCTTAGGGGAATTGCCTCAACCCTTTTAATGTTAAAACAAAAGGTGATTTATTCAATGAGCAGCGTATTAATTACACCCTCTTTCTATCCAAAAGAATTTCCTCGTCTCTGATTGGTCAGAGAGATCAGGAGGGTGTTGGTTGCCAGGGCTCAAGGCCTAAGGGTCCGAAAGGGTCGTCTTCTCAAATTAAACCATATCACCATGGTGTGGATGCAAGGTTGCAATCGCACTCCTGGAATCCCTAGAAAAGCCCTCTGGGGGAATGGATGATTAGATTTCAGACGTAAACGAAAATATTTTTATTAAATCTTCTGAGAGGGGATTTTGTTTAAAAGACCATGTTATATTAGTAAAAAAAAAGACATTCGTTTTTTTGAAAAATTTTCTATAATTTGAGATTATTTGTTTTTATAAGATTAAATAAATACCGTAACAAATAGGATGCAAATTTAGAAAATTAAGAGATGCCAGCAAAGATAAATCCTGTGAAAGAATCTCTGGAATTTTGTAGAGTATACTTAAATAGTTAGCATTCCACAAAGTTGTTGTTGGCTGAGATACGATTTATGTAAGCACTTGTAATTTGGAAATTTTGTATTTTTTTTTTTTTGAATAAAAATTTTTATTGAAAATAAGTATTTATCAATAAATACCCAAACGTTGCATTAGTATGATAAAGGTGTGCGAGAAATAAATCAACAGAAATACAAGAATCACTTTATACTAGTATAATCGCAAATATTCTCTCTGAATTAGAACTCGATCTATCAAATAGATGGGTTTTTTTTTCAATAGACTGTCAAAAAGACAATTATCGTAAGTTTATTTAAATTCAAACATGAATTTCTTTATTATTATGGGAGATTTTAATTATAGACCACTTTTGTATTAATTATAAATTCAAAATATCAATTCTGTTTCGACTGCTTATCCTGCAGTCTTTTTCAAGTACTGTACACTTGCAACAACGCCAGCGCCATCTATAGTCATTCCCTTGAAGTTAGACACAAACATCAAAGAAAGTGTTTACTTAAAAATTTATTTCCTTCTTGTCTTTAAACTTGAATTTTGGGGGCAACATTTTTGAGAAGAGGCGCAATTCGGACTGTCGTACGTCCTGAAAGAGGGGGGGGAGATTGGTATAATGACAGAAGAAAAAATACTATCCTTGGCTTGAGTAACTTGTAGTTGCCATCCATTTAGTGAGCCCTTGAGTGAATTTTTATGTATTGAATAAAGATAATTGATATTGTTACCAAATCGCCTATAATATAGGGAATGTCCACGAAAAGCCTATCTATTCATTTGGGCCCTTCCCAATTTGGAAATTATGCTCTAATCATGGGTAGGCTCCCCCAAATGTCGGAATTAATGTTATCCCTGTCTTCTCATTTATTCCCCCATCTGCATTCACACCACTTTTAATTACTCTTATAAGCATTTTCCTATTAAGTAGCTCCAAGGCCTTTCATCCGCAATCTCAATATATTTCTTCAAATAATGAAAATATTAATTTTAAAAAGACTCTAAATAATTATTTTTACTGGTAATAAATGGATTTGATTAAGATATCATTTGTATACCTTGGCCTAAGTTGCCGAAAAGACTGTGTGTATGACAGGGGCGTATATTTTTTCCTGGAGGGGGGGGGGCCTGAACTCAAAAATTTTTCTGCGGAAAATTTTTTTTTTAAAGAAACTAAATTTTTCCACCCGCCCTGTGAACAAATTTTTTTCCCGGCCGTGAAAATCATTTTATCTCTTTTTTAGAGACACGGAATTTTTGTATTCCCGCGGAACATTTCCCCTTTTGAGGAATCTAAGTTTTCACCCTGTGGAAAAAAATTTTTACAGGGCTACTGCGGGACCGATCAAGCATTTCGGGGGGGGGTGAGATCTGCTAATGTCTGTATATCCCTATATATGTATATGCATTTAGAAAATTTCGGGAGGGCCCGGGCCCCCTCGGTCCCCCCTTATATACGCCCTTTGTGTATGCGTGTGTGAATGGGAAAAAGTGTGTTTTTTAATAAAAAATATATATATATATATATAAAGTAAAGTTTTTATTGTTCATTCGACACCTTTGTCTTATTAATTCCTTCCTGATGGTCGTAAATTTTTATATTATTATTTGGGAAAATGTCAACGTATTTGTACCATGGTGTTTAAATAAATAAGCAAGATAGGTAGAAGTGCTATGAACAACAAATTTTAAATGTTTTTTATTTATAATAGAAGTTGGATTATTTTATTTTGAAATAAAAACAATTATTTAAAATTATCTGTCTTTCATTAAAATAAAACTATTATACAATATAATTCATTTAGTTGAAAAATGAAAATAAAAACTATGCTGTGTTTATTAAGCAAATGAATGTGGAGCATGCAGTGTGAGCGAAAGAGAAAGAGAGAGAGAGCAAGTGATTGTACTTTTGATTAAACGGGGGGTGTTGCATTCCTCGGGGCGCAATTGCGCTCACGCGAGTCATATACGCGCAAGGGCCATCCAAACTGCGCGCAATTAGGCCGTTGTAAGAAAAATGACAATTGTCGGATGCCACCAAAGAGAAAAGACGAGCAGCCCTAGGAAAAGGGCGTTTTATCGTAGGAATGCACCCGTCTCAAGGGACACCACGCTAATGGCAAACGAAGAGGACTTACTTCACTTACATTTGGATTATTTTATAAATTCCTATTTGCTCTTTAGATGATTTAATAAATATAAGATGATGCGAACAGTAACGTAACTAGGGTGGGGACGAAGGGGGCGCTCGCCCCCTCCGCCCCAGACTGATCAAGTCTCAATACCGACATAGGCGCACTAGGGCATGCAAGATATAGCCCAGGGACGGTTTATAATATTCTTTCCATAGATTGCCCAAAAAATTGATAGTTTTTTTTTTTTATTATATTACAACGTAAAAAACGGCGGCCTAGTTGAGCTTCGCCCCCTCCGCCCTCAAAAGGTAGTTACGACGCTGGATGTGATGATTAAAAGATGGAAGAGTACCCGAGTCGAAATTGAACTCTTGGCTTGAACCTTGTTTGTAGTCCTCAATTTTCTAGTTATTTGATGGTATGGTAGATATATAGTATTCTTATATTCTTAGATTAAGTCTACTCTTAGATTAAGAATATTCTTAGTCTGAGTATATTCTTAATTTGAGGAAATTCTCTAAATCGCGAATATTCTTAGACTGAGTATATTTTTATTCGAAGAATATTTTTAATCAAATCTAATAAGCTTCAAAGAGATTTCAGGTTTAGGTAGATGGATTTTGCAATTTATAATAAAGAAAAAACAAAATTTCTCTTATTCTTTATTAAAATTTATCGGCCAACTCGATGCGCAATATAAGTTTCGTCCTATCAGACATCATCAGGAATCTAAGAATTTACTTAGAATCTAAGAATTTTCTTAGAATATTCTTATAATGTAAGAATATTCTTAGAATCTAAGAATTGACTTAGAATCAAAGAATTTACTTACGTTAGATAGAAGAATATTCTTAGATTGTAATTAAATTTTTAGAATCTAAGAATATTCTGGGATACTAAGTAAATTTCTAGATCTAAGAATATTCTTAGAATCTAAGTAATTTCTTAGATCTAAGAATATTCTTAGATTGTAATTAAATTTTACAATCTAAGAATATTCTTAGATACTAACAAGTAAATTTTTAGATCTAAGAATATTCCAGGGCGGATTAAAGGGGCCTTACGGGGGCGATCGCCCCCCCCCCGAGAAGAAATTCACAATGTTATAAAAACTAGTAATCTAAAGAAATTATGATTTCCGGGCTTTTAATTTCAATTGAATTTGTCAATCAATCAATTTAAATAAATAGGAAAGGGGTCTAAATGGCCATAGATGCCCACAAAGTCCTTAAATAAAAAAAAATTAAAAAAAAAAAAAAAAAAAACCGCCCCCCGACAAAATTGCATTAATCCGCCACTGGAATATCTTTATATACGTCCGTTGTGTATGCGTGTGTAATGTGAAAAGTGTGTATTTTTAATAAAAAAAAAAAAAATTTATAAATATTCGTAAAATAAGTTCAAAAAAAAAAAAAAAAAAAAAGCATGAAAGGGAAAAAAAGTAGCGAAAACTCAAAAAAAGCATAAAAAATGCAATCTCAATACTTCGTTTTTTGTAATTGTGTAGAAATTAATTTTCTTACGGTTGCTTATAAAATTCAGTAATAAGCATTTTGCTTAAAATCCGGTCTCTAATTATAATATATAGAAACCAACTAAACAACTCTTTTCTCTCTCTCTCTCTCTCTCTCTATATTTCACTTTATTGTCACAAACAGAAGAGTTAAAGGCATGCATTAATTTAAATCAAAAGAATTGTATTCAAAAATAGTTTTCAATCAGCCTCGTGACAAAGTGGTATATAATCCATTTTGTTCCAAAGTGATTATCTTTTCCCCATTTATCTATATAGAGACGAATGAAAGGGCCGTGATAAGAAAGCAGGCGGAGAGAAAGAGAGAGAGAGAGGGAATGAAAAGAGGTGAAATGAGAGAGAGAGAGAGAGAGAACTCATGCAAGAGGGTAAACCCAAATAACATTAAGATCTAACATTAAGATGTAACTATGTCCATAAACACATTTCTATTGCGTGGTTGGATCACCTTCTGGCCTCTCTCCTTCTCTCTCTCTCTCTCTCTCTCAAAATGGAGGAATGAGTCTGTTCTCTACTCAATCCACCCCCCGACCGACCTTCAACGGAGAAAATTCAAAACTATTTTGCTATTAAAACTTACATCCCCTTCTCACTCCCAAAAACGATTTTCCTAACAAATAATTAAACAGTGAATCTTTTCTTTTAGACGTCTTAACGGAATAATATAAGGTCATATTATATCAATTAATGAAATGGAGAAAAATAATATTTAATTAAAAAAATAAATTGTTGGAAAATTCAAAGGGAAATAAGAATAAATAAAATATATTAATCATATGCGAGGGGCAGTTTTGATGCTTTAAAACTTTGCATGG